>JAXCGZ010021607.1:12500-32500 GCA_037179515.1 Halocaridina rubra
ATATATATATATATATATATATATATATATATATATATATATATATATATATATATATATATATATATATATATATATATATATATATATATATATATGTGTGTGTGTGTGTGTGTGTGTGTGTGTGTGTGTGTGTGTGTGTGTGTGTGTGTGTGTGTTTGTGTGTTTGTGTGTGTTTATGTGTGTGTGTGTGTGTGTGAATGAAATTTTTCCCTTGGCAGGGATTCGAACCTAAGACACATAATAAGTGTGCCACGATGCTACCAAATGCACCACTGAAGGTCCAAAGGAAGAAACAAACCTCACAACTTACTGCTGTGCTAGGGAATGAACGTATTCTTTTTGATTGCTTTTTGTTCACTTTACAGCTTCTTCGAACAATCTTCCTTTTTTCTCCATTTTCACATTTAATGCAAATTCCATGCTCTATAGGCATCGATAACAATCAAATAAACACATTAACATATGTGAAAACATGAATCATATATTGCCCCTGGGCGGAATTCGAGCCTAAGGCACATAATTGGTATGCCAAGGTGCTACCAAGTACACCACTGAAAGTCTTAAGAAAGAAGAAAACCTCACAGCTAACTGCTGTGCTAGGGAATGAAATCATTCTTTCTGAATGCTTTTTGTTCATATCTCTGCTTCTTCTTCTTCTTTTTCTTAATAATAATAATAATAATGCTAATAATAATAATAATAATAATAATAATAATAATAATAATAATAATAATAATAATAATAATAAATGTAATAATAATAATGATAATAATAATAATAATAATAATAATAATAATAATAATAATAATAATAATAATAATAATAATAATAATAATAATAATAATAATAATAATAATAATAATAATAATAATAATAATAATAATAATAATAATAATAATAATAATAATAATAATAATAATAATAATAATAATAATAATAATAATAATAAATGACCAGGTATTGCACGATGACAAGTAGGAAGTAAGTGTGACAATAGAGAAGTATCGAAAAAGGAATTTTTTTTCTCTTTTATTGGCAATGGTTCTTGTCAGTGGTGAAACAATAATAATAATAATAATAATAATAAACCTTTATTTCCATTACAATACAATGGGTATTCGTCAGCCGGGACAAGCCCCAACCCCCCACTGTGTTGCCCAAACACAGCAGTTCCTGCTAGTAAACAGCTTAAACTCTCGGTCTTGGACGGGGACCGATCTTTCGACCTCGTGAATGCGAAGTGTGTCACGCTAGAAAGGCAATAATTAGTTTCATTACCGGGTAATTACAGCAGAACTTCGCCTGAGAACCGAGTATTATTTACTATGTTACAGTATTATCAACACTGATATCTCCACGACTTAATTACTTACATTTTCTTAATATATATAAGAGTGTAGTTGAGCAGTAAATATAAATGTGTGTGTGTTTAAGTGATAATACATACATACGTATGTGCAAAAATAGGTGTGTAAGTGCTTCTATATGTGTGCGTGTGCATGAGTTTGTGTTAGTACGTGTGTGCACAAGTATTCATACACATATGTTCTTTTCTGTATAAGTATGTTTATGTGTGTGCACGTATGCGTATGGGTGTCTGTTTGCGCATAAGTGTACATGCGTACAGAATTGAGTGCATAGGCCTCTTTGTTTGTATGAGTGTGTGTGTAAGCGTGTGTGTGTGTGTAAGCGTGTGTGTGTTTGCAAAAAACACTATGAAAAGGAGCAAAAAAACCCATTCACGTACAATGAAACAACGAACAAAAACACAAAAAATACAAAAAAAAAAAAAAACGGAAATCGAGCAAACAATATTCATATAAATATGACTCCGACACACGGCAAGAACTCTGAAAACAGTAATATGGAAAGTGTTGTACGTCACGGACTCCCATTTCAACCAAGGGCTAGGACGGTCTCCTTCTTGCGAAGGGCTTGTTTTGGCAAAGTAACAACGTTAATAGGCGAGAGAGATGTGCGTGAAAGAAAGAAAAAATCATAACATGGTTTAAATAAACTTAACAACGCCCACAGGACTTCGTTACCTCAGTGGATATACCGCATGGATTCCAATCAAAAGATCCCGAACTCTACTATCAAGGTGCATAATGAAGCATTTCTTTATAAGAGTCATTTAGTGATAGGAAAGCAAATAGTAGTGGAACCTCTCACGTGCTAGCCAATGTCAGCTCAGCAGCATGAGGGAGTACACCGTAAGCAGGGTGGTTCAAAGAAATTTTAGTACTTTCGGAACACTTGGCCTTTCTTAACTAGAAAAATAAGTGTCCCCCAGCTCTTACGTTAAAAACTGTAAGTCAAACATTATAAAGCAAAAGAAATTCAATAAGAAATCATTACTGGAACATCACGTGTATAAACAACATTTTTAATACGATAATCATAAGGTAAAAACATTTAAGGATATTCATTGCTGCGAGGACAGATTGCTTAAAAAAAGTGATAACGTCACGAAACTGAGTGACGCAAAAGCATTCCTTGTATTTCATGACCCTTTTGATATATAATAGTATTAAACAGTTATATCACCTTCCACAATATCACTTTATATATATATATATATATATATATATATATATATATATATATATATATATATATATATATATATATATATATATATATATATATATATATATATATATATATATATATGTTGCCCTAACCTCTGCTATCGCTAAAGTATTAGAATGTTTGGCCAATTCTCACTTCTTGAAACATCTTGATCCAACTCCCTATCTCTGATCACCAGTACGGCTTCCGCAAGGCAAGATCCACTGGTGACCTCCTGTCCTATCTTACTCATGTATGGTCATCTTCTCTGAGGAACTATGGGGAATTCTTTGTCGTCGCTCCTTGATATCTCTGAGGCTTTTGACAGAATCAGGCACGAGGCTCTGTTGACCAAACTCCCTGCTTATGGCTTAACTCATTCTCTCTGTTCTCTGATTTCCAATTTTCTTTTTGACCGTTTTATATCTGTGGTTGTTGACGGCGCGACATTTGGCTCATTCCATTTTACCAGGGAATGAGGAGTCACATAATCCAAATTTCTATATCTACATACAAAAACTTTGAGGCTCTATTTTATTTTCGTCATTACATTTAATCTATCAAGTTATTCAAAATCTATAAAGGCCTTATCCGTCCCTGCTTAGAATACAGTTCGTACATCTAGGTGCTTCTTCTTGTACTTATCTTCTTGAATGGGTTGAATCTAAAGCATTCAGACTCATTAATGACCTTTCTCTTACTTTTAATCTTGATTCGCTTTCTCTTCGCCGTAAGGTATCATCCCTATCGCTACTACTTCCATCGCAGTTCTGAAGAGTTGGTGAGTTGCATCCCTCCACACTGTCGAGGCCGCGTAACGCTTACCAAACGGCTTCGTTTCACAGGTACTGTGTAGAGATTGTAGGTCGCGGATTGGTCGATGCAGCGACTGCCGCTTCCCATCCACCCCCAGACTCTGGAATTCTCTTGCTCTTGCTATTTTCCCTAATTTATACACCTTATTTTCCTTCAAAAAGTGGATCTTTCGCCATCTCAGTGCCCAATCCTGCCATATCCTCTAGGTCCCCAGTACTTCAAATATTCTTTCAGCCTGTCCTTTTCCTATTGTGTATTATTCTATATTTCTGCCTTGTCCTTAAGCTGCTACTAAGGGCAATTTTCTTGTCTGTCCCGGTGTTACACTCATATATATATATATATATATATATATATATATATATATATATATATATATATATATATATATATATATATATATATATATATATATATATATATATATATATATTCATTATGCATATATACATACTCACACACACACACACACACACACACACACACACACACACACACACACACACACACACACACACACACACAGTTCAGAAAAGAGTTCCAGGAGCTGAATATGGAAAATGATGCCATGAAAACTTCCTTTGCTGATGCACTAAAGGGGAATGTGGCAGTAAAAGAGGCTGTAAAGGTGGTGGCACTGGAAAACATACAAACAGTTGACTATAAAGAGACAGTAATCGAAAAAATGAAAGACGTTGTGATGGAAAGGGCAAACCCACTCATCAGACAGGCACTTGAAGGAGAAGACAGTGGTAATCTCAGGCATAAGCGAGTCCCAGGAGCCAACATGGCAGGGGAGACTTGAAGAAAATAAAGCTAGGGTTGTAGACCTGATGAGAAAGCTTGGAGTAGTATGTGGTCCTGAGGATATTGTAAACATACACCAACTAGGTAAATATTCGAGGGAAGGAAAGCCGAGACCAACAAAAGTAACCTTTGAGAGAGGGGAAACATGTAGGGAAATATTGTTGAGAAAAAAAAGTCTAAAAGACCTTCAAGAATTCAAAGAAGTGTTCATTAGACAATACAGAACACAGGAAGAGATGGGAAAGATCAAAAACTTGTTGCAAGAGGCAAGAAGGTTAAATGATGAAAGAAATGAAGAAGAGAAGAAAAATTTTCATTACAGAGTTCTTCCAGACAAAGGGGAGATAAAGAAGATAATGACAGAAGATCAGGGGATGGGGCCTCATTAAGATTGTTATACACAAATGCTGATGGATTAGCTGGTAAGGCAGTAGAATTAAAAGATAGGATTCACAACAGTAAGGCAGATATAGTAGCAATTACAGAGACTAAGTTGAGTGAGGACATAAACAGTGTCACAGTTTTTCCTAAGGGCTTCAGAATACTAAGGGTTGAAAGATCTGAGAGGACTGGTGGAGGGATAGCACTGCTCATAAGTGAAAGGATTCAAGTTGAAGAAATAAATTTGGCTATAGAAAGTGAGTTCAAGGAATTTCTTGTTGCTCGCATAAATACTGGGTCAGAGAGCATTATAATAATTGTTGTATACAACCCACCAAGGAACCAAAATAGGCTTGAAGTTTATGAGGAAAGTCATATAGGTACTATTGAAGTCATAAACTCAGTTGTTAACATGGCACAGGAAAAAAATGTAGGATTTTGATTATGGGAGACTTTAATCATAAAGAGATAGATTGGATAAATCTTGACCCACACAGTGGTGAGGACTCATTCGGGGCAAGATTCCTAGATTGCGTACAAGGGAATTTCCTACACCAACATGTAATGGAACCAACAAGGGCCAGGGGTGGGGATGAGCCATCACTACTTGATCTAGTGTTCACAGATAATGTGTTGGATATTGAAAAAATTGAGTATGAACCACCAATTGGAAAGAGTGACCACTGTGTGTTGTTGATGGAGTATATCATTGAAGATATTCTTCCTGAGAGTAGAGGCACTGAGGACATGAGGAGGAACTATCCGAAAGGAGATTACATCAAAATGAATGAGCTTTTTGCAGTTATTGACTGGAGAACCTTATTTTACAACAAATCTGTACAAGAAATAAGAACATAAGAACATAAGAATAGAGGACACTGCAACATGCCTACTGGCACACACGAGGCAGCTCCATTTTTGAATTGTATTTTCAGCATGTCTAACCTATTCTATTCTACTCTACTTATTTATTCTGTTTTTCTTTTTATGATTTTTCTAATAAGCACTAACCTATTCATACACACCCTACCTTTGTCTGTATGACATCTTTTGTGAGAAATATGGGAAGATAGTAGATTGCTGCATACCTGTCACCAAAGTAGGTGTAATTCATGCCAGAGAGAAATGGTTCGATAATGGGTGTAAAAGAGCTAAAGAGTGGAGAGACAAATGCTGGAAAAGGTATAGGAGGAGAAAAACCTTAAATGCCTGGCAAACCTACAAAAGAGCAAGAAATGACTACCTAAGTAAAAGGAGAGAGGCAGAGAGAGACTATGAGAGGGACATCACCAGGAAGGCTAAAGAAAATCCCAAGCTTTTCCACAGCTTTATCAGAGGAAAACTGAAGGTAAAAGAACAGGTTTTAAGGCTAAAGAGAGCGGATGGAAGCATCACTGAGACGGATGAAGAGATCTGCAAAGAATTGAACAAGGAGTTTCAGTCAGTATTTACAGTAGAAAATACCCCACCCCCTCAGATTGCAGTGATAGAAGCTCAAGGGCCGGTATTAGAGAACATCAACCTTACAGCCACAGAGGTATGCAAAGCGCTGATGGATTTAGATGTTCATAAAGCTACAGGTCCTGATGACATATCGACTCATGTGCTTAAAAAATGCGCAAACACAATATCAGTGGCACTAAGTATCATATTTAAGGAGCCACTGGAGTCGGGGGAGATTCCAAGATGCTGGAAACAAGCAAATGTGATACCTATCTTCAAAAAGGGAAGGAGGGATACGGCTCAGAACTATAGACCAGTTTCCTTGACCAGCATAGTTTGCAAAGTTATGGAGAAACTACTAAGGAAACATATCTCTCTTCACTTGGAATCCTTCAACTTTTTGTCAGTGAGGCAACATGGCTTCAGAGAAGGTAGATCAACAGTAACAAACTTATTAGAATTTTATGATGAGGTAAGCCAAATCTTACAGGAAAGAGAGGGCTGGGCAGATTGCATATTCCTAGACTTCCAGAAAGCGTTTGACACTGTTCCACATGGGAGACTTATTAGGAAGCTGCAATCAATGGCTAGAATAAGTGGAAATGTTTTGGAATGGATAAAAACTTACTTAGAAGGAAGGGAACAGAGGGTTAGAGTAAGACACTCAGTGTCTGAATGGAGAAGAGTTAGTAGTGGAGTTCCACAGGGTTCAGTTTTAGGGCCACTTTTGTTCCTTGTATATTTAAATGACCTACCAGAGTCTGTAAATTCATTCATGAATATGTTTGCAGATGATGCAAAGATTGTGAAGAAAGTAAAAAACGAAAACAATGGTAGAGAACTTCAGGAAGATCTAAATAATCTGCATGAGTGGTCAGAAAAGTGGCTAATGAAATTCAATACTTCAAAATGTAAGGTAATGAGAATGGGTACAAGTGCAAGAAGGCCCAAGCTTGACTACTCGGTGGCTGGAGTACAACTTCAAGAGACAGAAAATGAGAGAGATCTAGGAGTAAACATACTGGCAGATTTGTCTCCAGAAATACATATAAATGGCATAATAAGGGCAGCATATGCATTCTTATCAAATGTAAGGGTAGCTTTCAGGCACATGGACAAGAAAATGTTCAGAAATATTTATGTAACCTATGAGAGGCCAAAACTCGAATATGCAGCCCCCTTTTGGAATCCGCACTTGAAAAGCACATAGCTAAGCTTGAAAAAGTTCAAAGACATGCCACGTAACTGGTGCCAGAAATACGCAATCTCAGTTATGATGAGAGGCTGAGGGAATTAGACTTACCATCACTCGAAGCTAGACGAGTGAGGGGGGATATGGTGACAGTCTTTAAATTCCTTCATGGTTATGATAGAGTGGATAGGGATCGATATTTTGATATGGCTAGCTCTAGAACTAGAGGTCACAGTTTGAAGCTTCGTAAGAAAACTTCTTCGCAGGATGTAAGGAAATACTTTTTCAGTGTAAGAGTAGTTGATAATTGGAATTGGCTAAGCGAGGAGGTAGTTAATGCTATCTCAATCCATAGTTTTAAGGACAGGTATGATAAGTATCACTAAGTATAAAATGGAAGCGATCAGGAGACGGGAGAGCTTTGGGCTCTTTCCCGTAAACACAATTAGGTAATCACAATTAGGTAATCACACACATATATATATATATATATATATATATATATATATATATATATATATATATATATATATATATATATATATACATATATATATATATATATATATATATATATATATATATATATATATATATATATATATATATATATATATATATATATATATATATATATATATATATATATATATATATATATATATATATATATATACATATACATATATATATATATATATATATATATATATATATATATATATATATATATATATATATATATATATATATATATATATATATATATGTATATATATACATACACACACAATGGATATTTGAGTAATCCCCCCAAAAAATTAAATTGAATATATATATATGGAAGTTTGTTTTTCTACATTGCAAAATCTAGTATAATTGGGGACTAAAACGCTGTTATGAAATAATTTTTGGGGTCGCGTGAGTTTTCTTCGTCATTGTAATTATGGTTAATAGATGGCACAGAGCACCTGGGGATATTCCATTCTGGTCTGTTGAAGACTCCCTGTGAAAATAATATAGAACTCCACCAGGAATCCCTCTCTAAAAGAACCCTGGAAATAAATCTTGAAATTACTCATGAATCTCACTCACTGGATCAGGGACTTGTTTCCATCAACTGGATCAAGACTTCGATTCTCTCCCATTTGACTTTATCACCTCTTGTTTGCACAGTGGATCACCATCTGGTTCCCACCCGAAAGATTAATATAGCATTTTTTTAGCTAGAATCACACAGAGGAAATGGTGTACCTCAAGTGTAACACAAGTCGACTTTGCATATTCAGTGAATATGTTCAGTGGTAAAACAGTATCTTCGCGACCTAGAGATAGATAGATAGATAGATAGATAGATAGATAGATAGATAGATAGATAGACAGATCGATAGATCGATAGATCGATAGATAGGTAGATAGATAGATAGACAATGATAGACAGACGGACATATAGATAGATAGATAGATAGATAGATAGATAGATACATATATATATATATATATATATATATATATATATATATATATATATATATATATATATATATATATAGAGAGAGAGAGAGAGAGAGAGAGAGAGAGAGAGAATGTATCACCTGTAACAGGATCCAATATATGCTCAACCATGACTTCAGGTAAATGGCTCGTGTCACTCCACCAGGTAACTGAGGGAGGAGGTCTACCTCCAACACTTCTACAGGTAAGCTGCGTCTCTTCATTCTCCCTCAAGGGCCCCACAATTCCCACCATCTCCCTTCTCTTCCACGTCACTGTTGGAGGACCCGGGGGAACTGAAACGAAAGATATGGAACGTGAAAATCTTCTCGAGATCGTAGCTTTAAGTTCCATCAATGATAAATGTGATGAAAGACACTTTGACGATGCTGATGATGAGGGAGATGGTGATGGTCATGATGACGAAGATGATGACGAAGAAAATGATGATGATGATGATGATGACACTTGATGCAAGATTTGCCACGGCAACATATAAAAATCAATGATGAATTCTTGTACCATAGGACTTAAAATGCAAGTACACTAAATTTCGTATTATCATAAGCGATATTAATATATTAATTGTAGATAACATTTTTAGTGAGAAAAGGGAAAAGAGAGAATATTTAAGCAATTTATAATATTAGGAAGTACACATAAATGCAATTCTTAATAAAAGAAAACCTTTTATTCATCAATAAAAAAAAAGAAAATGGCTGTAAGCAATCATTTTTAACAGCTAATTATACACACATACTGACATGATATGATATCTACTATATACATTGGATTTACATTTATTAGAAATATTTTCTTCTCATTCTTCCGAAGGTTTTCGTGGTTCTCTTCTGGAGAGATGGTAATCATCTCGTGGTCAGAGGCGGTGATGGTTGAGGTATCTCCAGAGAAGAAACATAAAAATTTCGCTATAATGTTGTTGTTGTAAGACAGATCAACTAAACAATTATTACTACTTACTGACAACAGTGAGGTTCACTGTAAATTTTGTCGGAGGGGACATCCTATAGTCCATTCGGCATATGTAGGCACCTTCATCACGTGCAAGGGCGGGACTTAAAACTAAAGTAGGAGGATCAGATGTAGTCTTGAAGTACGCCCTTCCACCAACAGCGCCTTCGTCAGACCATCCCACTCCTGAGGTAAATTCTACTACCCTAGCATCGTAACTGCGAAATTAAGAAGTTGAAAATAAATTAACAATATGTCAAATAACCATATATAGAGTATTCTCTTGAACAAATGGGAGAATGATTTATTTATGAGTGTGATACTGAGACTGGAAAAGAAAATTGACCTCATCGGGTCCTGATACTAAAAAAATTTAAATCAATGAAAAACAAAGATGGGGAGTGTTGTAACTTATCAGATGTGAAGGGATAATTAAGGAGATCTGTAACGAATACTCCAAAAATTTGAGCTCTATTTAAGTCCAAAAGTCCTTCTGTTGTTGTATCACAACGGGCGACTGCTGCCATGGCCAACCCACGAAAGTTAACATATACTTAAAGGATAACACAATCAGGCAAATACAGATTGATTATTAGTTATACAAAAAGGCATACAGGAAAATGGGTAAGTATATAAATATACAGATACTCGTATGTATATATAAAATTAATAGCTATGCATATAGCTATTAGTAGAGCGACAGAAAGAAATAAAATGATTGATACATCCAGTCTTCCATCCAACCACCCACTCACCCATCCATCCATCCATACATACATACATACATACATACATACATACATACATACATACATACATACATACATACATACATACATACATACATACATACATACATACATACATACATACATACATACATACATACATACATGCATGCATACATACATACATACATACATACATACATACATACATACATACATACATACATACATACATACATACATACATACATACAAAATACTACCAAATTATAAAAATATGTTAAAACGAATACCTAATGACATAGATGCCGTTAAGGTGTCAACAAATTAATAATATTAGAGTCTTACATGAGAGAGACTATATGACTAGACCACTAGGAGCCTCTGTGTGAAGCTACGTTGAATGTCATGCATTGCAGTCTAAGGCTGAGCCTATATGGACTGCTAGTCTGTGTACTGTTGTATTGTACACTACGTAGAAGTGTCGCCAGATACCCAGAAAAGTCTGGATTTCTCCGGATTTTTTAGACAATACCAGAAATAGCCTAACCTAATATTATGTGTCTTTAGAGTTTAGACGGTATGCCCTTAATTTAACTCGATAGGTGGAGAATGTGTTGCCTGCCAGGGGTGACATGAACATAATCTCCCCCTTTTGATGTCAATATAAAGTGTGCTGCTGTGTCAACAATGCTTAAACACTGATGCGTTGGATTATATCAGACAATTGGCGGATGGATATCTATCCGATTGGGCACTTGGCCCAATAGGAATAAATAGCCAAACGGACATCGGACCGAAGGACATTTAGCTGAACTGATAATTATAATATACCCACTTACCCAAACGGTCACTTGGTCCACAACATAAGCTAAACCTACACTCGGGCCTAATCTATCCCAATATGATTAGATAAATGTCCGTTCAGCCAAATGTCTTTAGGTCAAATGTCCGTTCGGCTAAATGTCTTTTGTGTTAGTCAAGTTCCTTCATGAAATTGTCTGGCCTCTAGATTATTGATCTATCTCATGAAACAGGAACAGAACTTCAAGAGACGGAGAATGAGAGAGATCTAGGAGTAAACATACTGGCTGATTTGTCTGCAGATATACATATAAATGTGGCATACTAAGGGCACCATATGCTTTCTTAGCAAATGTAAGGGCAGGATTCAGACACATGGGCAAGGAAATGCTTAAAAGTATTTATGTAGCTTATGTGAGGCTAGAACTTGAATATGCAGCCCCCTTTTGGAATCCGCACCTAAAAAAGCACATAAATAAGCTGGAAAGACATGCCACGAAACTAGTGCCAGAAATACACAATCTTATTATGATGAGAGGCGAGGGAATTAGACTTACCATCACTCGAAGCTAGAAGAATTAGGAGGGATATGGGTACAGTTTTTAAATTTCTTCCGGGTTTTGACAAAGTGGATAAGGATCGATATTTTGATACGGCTGGCTCTAGATGCAAAGGTCATGGTTTGAAACTTCGTAAGAAAATGTAACAGTAGCTTATGATTGGAATCTGCCAATCGAGGGGTTAGTTTATGTCAACGCAATTCATGGTATTAAGGACTAATATGATAAGCATCACTGAGCACTAAAATGGAACCGACCAGGAGACTGGAAGGTATGAGCATAGGGTCCTTTCCCGTAAGCACAATTAGGTAATTACCCACACATATATCTATCTATCTATCTATCTATCTATCTATCTATCTACCTACCTACAAACATACATACATACATACATCCATACATACATACATATATACATACATAAATACATACATACATACATATATATATATATATATATATATATATATATATATATATATATATATATATATATATATATATATATATATATATATATATATATATATATAACAACAAAGTAAATAGCTGTTCTTGCATTTCCATTATACGAAAGCAAAAATGATCAATTCTGCTGTATATGTCAGAAAAAAATAATTTCGTAGCGAAGAACCCTGTTTTAAACCCGACTCGTATCCGGATGAAAAATTGCTTTTCTGGTCATGCCTAGGTTGCGAATATTGACAGTTGCCGGTTGCATCTGTCGTTTGCTAGCGCCGGCTAACTTAATTGTCATGCTGAGAGCAGCTATGGAAGTGGTACACCACTTTTGAAGTCAAACTCCAGGGGAATTGGTATAAACATGAAGGTTATACAGCTTAGAATATATATATATATATATATATATATATATATATATATATATATATATATATATATATATATATATATATATATATATATATATATATATATATATATATATATATATATATATATATATATATATATATGTGTGTATATGCGCGCGAATCATATTTTACCCCTTGACAGAGACTCGAACCTAAGACACATAATTACTGTGCCAAGGCGCTACCTACTACACCACTGAAGGTCTAAGAAAGAAGCCATCCTCAATGCTAACTGCTTTGCTTGGAATGAACACATTTTTTCAGAATGCTTTTGTTCATATTACAGCTTCTCCCAACCTCACTCTTGGCTTCGTTTTCGCATAAAATTAAAATCCCTCTCTATATGGGCATCAATATTAATAAAAAAAACACATTAACATATGTGAAAACATTCCTAGCAAAGCAGTTAGCTTTGGGGTTGGCTTCTTTCTTAGACCTTCAGTGGTGTAGTTATTAGCGCCTTGGCACAGTAATTATGTGTCTTAGATTCGAGTTCCTGTCAAGGGGTAAAATATGATTTATGTTTTTTCCTATGATAATGTGTTTGTTTGATATATATATATATATATATATATATATATATATATATATATATATATATATATATATGTGTGTGTGTGTGTGTGTGTGTGTGTGTGTGTGTGTGTGTGTGTGTGTGTGTGTGTGTGTGTGTGTGTGTGTGTGTGTATGTGTTTGTCTGTGAGTGAATGTGTGTGTGTGTGTGTGTGTGCATGTGTTTGTCTGTGAGTGAATGTGTGTGTGCGTGTGTGGCTTGCGCGCGCGAGTGTATTCGTTACAATACTTTGAAACGTCATCTGCAAAATGACCATTCTCAACTTTCAGACATACAAAAACATCACGTATTTATCAGATCGTGTGTCTGACACACTAACCAAGCTGCTCTTTCATACAGAGACAAATCAGAAACGAGGACAGAATCCTTGAAAAAAAAGAGCCACCCCATTGCCAAGGAAATAGGGGATTTGAAAAAGCTGTGACCGAATGGAGGGTCTCATCAGTAAGTTTGTAGTTTATGGTCGCAACAGACGTGGCATGAATCAGCAATAGTACAGACACGGAGAGGAGTAAAAGAAGGAAAATTAGACGAACTTTCAGAATAAGCGGTATACACTGGTAGAAACTGACGACTTCATTGATGTCCTCACATACATACATACATACATACATACATACATACATACATCTCCCCAAATAATTAAGATATATTAAAACGCATAGCTAATGATATTGATGCATACGCATAGTAAAGCTGTGCACACGCCAACAAGCAAATCTTTCACATATCGACAAAATGTACCTGCGGCCCATGCAAGAGGTGCATTTAAGAACAACTCGGGATGGGAACATGACATATGGAAAGGTTAAGACTGATTGTACGTCTCTGCAGTAGTTAGCTTGGCGTAATCTATGGCCCACTGGTCGTGGCTAACATCAATAAATTTGTTGCAAAAATAGAGGCAAATAATACAAGCTTTGCATGAATTCGGTTTGTAGAAAAAGCAAAATATTACTGTTCAGACGCATATAGTAGGCTAAGGACTACTGCTTTTACTATGAGCACTGATACAAAGTATAATTTGTAATGAAATAAAACTTTATCATGGTTGACTATACGCCTCCAACATGAGGCTTTTGATCTTGTTAGAGGTCGTGCACTTGTGGGTCAGATATGGGTCATTACAGCATTAATATAATAGTTGACTGACAGTTTTTCAAGTATTAAATTACCAAGTCCATTCATCCTTGTTCTATATATCAAGTTTAGCAAATGACGAATAAATTTAATAAGGACAAAATTATAATTTCATTTCGGTCATAAGTTTCAATATTAGTTTACATTCCTTCCTAAATTGACATTAAAACTAGCTTAATATTACTTATTAATCCACATAAATATAATTCCGAATTTAACTAATAAAACCGAAGAATATGTGATTCATACAAGAGCAGCGAACAAGTGGAGCGAAGTTTGGCCCCCCAAGATGTTTCAAACGCTTAAATGTAATGTTAAAACTCATAGATGTAGAGTTCTCTTACATTCGATCTCTTCATATGAGAATCCGGATTCAGAATTAATACTAGCTTCCAAACGAAATTTAGTGAGTACTCTATTCGTCAATATTATGCACAGACGTACTGCATGTAAATATATTATATGGTTTTTGAATTTATCAAAAGTCAGGTTAAAAACACTGCATATGCAAGTACTACTTATCCATAATGTTACAACCCCAAACAACCTTGTTACCCCTTTTTAATTGCCAGTAGATTTGCTGAAACAATGTGTTCATTTCAACCAATCAGCATTCACTTCTCCTCGAATAGCCAATCATAATGACGTTCTGGCCTTACTCTCGACCCTACCTTCGCTAACAATCTTAGTCCCAAGACCTCCCCCTGTCCGAGGTTTATATACCTGGTCAAAAACGCCGGCCGACAGAGTACAGTTCCAGTCCAGCGATCAGAAGCACATACCAGGATTATATTCCCCGAACCGGCTACTTAGTACTGCCACCTGGAACATCTTGTATTTCGTATTGTATTATATTGATTGTATATCAGTTTATTGCTCTCCTCCCAGGTTCCATTTAACTTGTCGTATAATTTAAAAGTTATATTATTTATCATTATTATTTCCTTGTTGGTTTTTGTTAATCTGTAAATTTATATTTATTGATTATTAATGTGTTTAGGTCCGTTTTTGTTAAACTGTAGGATTGTACATATCTATGTGTTTTTTGTTAATCTGTAGGTTTGTTAAATCTCAGATTGTAATTCCTACTGTATTAAGTGAAATTAAAATTACAATTGTTATAAACTGTTCATCTTATTCCCATGCCCTTCACTATTTCAAGCCAAATTACGAGTCCTTTAGCCATTGCCACCCAGTTATATATTAACCTAGGTCTCGGGCATGAAAAACTTGAAGTTGGTATTTACCAGTCATACCTGGGTGTAATAATATTCACTACTACTACTACTACTACTACTACTACTACTACTACTACTACTACTACTACTACTACTACTACTAATAATAATAATAATAATAATAATAATAATAATGACAATGACTATGACTATGACGATGGCTATATTACTATATGACTACGACGACTATGACTATGACGACGACGACTATGACGACAATGACGACGACGACTGTGACAAATATGACGACTATGACAACAACGACTATGATGACGTCTATGATGACGTCGACTATGACAACTATGACGACTACTATGATGACATCGACTATGACGACTATGACGACTACTATGACGACTACGACTATGACGACTATGACGATGACGACGACTACGACTATGTCTATGACGACTATGTCTATGACGACTATGACGACGACGACTATGTCGACGACTATGACAACTACGACGACGACGATTATAACGACTATGACGACGACTATGACGACGACTATAATGATGACTACGACGGCTATGACGACAACTACGACGACTATGACGACGATTATGACGACACCTAAGACGACTATGACGACTACGACGACTATGACCATGACGACTATGACGACAACGACGACTATGACTATGACGACGACTATAACGATGACGACTACGACTATGACGACGATGACTATGACGACTACGACGACAACAACAACTATGACAATTACGAGGACGACGACTACGACTATGACGACTACGACGATGACTACGACGACTATGATGACTATGATGACTACGACGACTATGATGACTACGACGACTATGAAGACGACTGTGACGAGGATTACGACGACTACGGCGACTATGACGACGACTACTACTATGACTATGACGACTATGACTACGACAATGACTATGACGACTATGGCGACGACTATGACGACGACGACTATGACGACGACTATGACGACTACGACGACGACGATTATGACGACTACGACGACTACGACAACGACGATTATAACGACTATGACGACGACTATGACGACGACTATAACTACGACTATAATGACGACTACGACGGCTATGACGACAACTACGACGACAATTACGACGACTATGACGACGACTACAACGACCATGACTATGACTATAACGACTACGACGACTATGACTATGACGACTATGTCGACAATGATGACTATGACTATGACGAGTATGACGACGACTATGACTATGACAACGACTATGACGACGACAACGACTATGGCGACTACGACGACCATTATGACGACTACGACGACTACGCCAACGACGACAACTATGACAACTATGACGATGACGACTAAGACGACTATGACGACTACGACGACTACGACGATGACTACGACGACTATGACGACGACTACGACGACTATGGCTAGTACAGTGGTAACGCGCTGGCTTCGCATTCACGAGGTCGAAAGATCGGTTCCCGTCCAAGACCGAGAGTTTAAGCTGTTTACTGGCAGGAACTGCTGTGGTTGGACACTACAGTGGGGGGTTGGGGCTTGCCCTGGCTGACGAATACCCTTTGTATTGAAATGGAAATAAAGTTTGTTTATTTGTTTGTTTGACTATGACTACTACTACGACAACTATGACTACGACTACGGTGTCTGTGACTACGACTACGACGACTATGACGACGACGATAATGCTAATTATAATAATGATAATTATAATAATGATAATTATAATTATGATAACTATAATTATGATAACTCTAATCATGATAATTATAATTTTGATAATGATTATTATAATAATGATAATTATAACTATAATGATAATTATAATAATGATAATTATAATTGTGATAATTATAATTATGATAATTATATTTATAATTATGACAAATATAATGATAATAATAATGATAATAATAATAATTATAACAATAATAATTATAATAATTATAATTATAAAAATGATAATGATAATTATAATAATGATAATATAATAATGATAATTATAATTATAATTGTAATAATGATGATGATAATGATAATTATAATTATGATAATGATAATTATAATTATAATAATGATAATTAGAATAAAGATAATGATAATTATAATAATAATGATAATTATAATTATAATAATGATAATTAGAATAAAGATAATGATAATTATAATAATAATGATAATTATAATTATAATACTGATCATTATAATTATTATTATAAATATAATAATGATAATTATACTTATAATTATAATAATGATAATTATAATTATAATTATAATTATAATAATGATAATGATAATTATATTTATAATCATGATAACTATAATTATAATTATAATAATGATAATTATAATTATAGTTATAATAATGATAACTATAATTATAATTATAATAATGATAATTATAATTATAATTATAATAATGATAATTGAAATTATGATTATAATAATGAAAATTATAATTATAATAATGATAATGATAATTATACTTATGATAATGATAATTTTAAAAATGATGATTATAATAATTATTATTATAATTATAATTATAATAATTATAATTATAATTATTATAGTTATAATAATTATAGTTATAATAATTATAGTTATAATAATTCTAGTTATAATAATAATAATAATAATAATAATAATAATAATAATAATAATAATAATAATAATAATAATAATAATAATAATAGTCATAATAATATCATAATAATAATAACAATAACAATAACAATAATGATAATAATAGCAAGAGTAATAGTAATAATAATTATAATAATAATAATAATAATAATAATAATAATAATAATAATAATAATAATAATAATAATAATAGTCATAATAATATCATAATAATAATAACAATAACAATAACAATAATGATAATAATAGCAAGAGTAATAGTTATAATAATAATACTAATACTAATAATAATAGTTATAATAGTAATAATAGTAAAATAATAACAATAACAATAACAATAACAATAATGATAATAATAGCAAGAGTAATAGTAATAATAATAATAATACTAATAATCATAGTAATAATAATAATAATAATAATAATAATAATAATAATAATAATAATAATAATAATAATAATAATAATAATAATAATAATAATAACAATATTAATAATAGACTTATATATCATTAACGATGACAACAACACTTTCAACAAAGCAACAACAACTATAATAATAATAATAATAATAATAATAATAATAATAATAATAATAATAATAATAATAATAATAATAATAATAATAATGATAATAATAATAAAAATAATAATAATAATAATAATAATAATAATAAAAATAGTGATGAAAATAATAATAATATTAAGAATAGTGATGAAAATAATAATAATAATAATAATAATAATAATAATAATAATAATAATAATAATAATAATAATAATAATAATAATAATAATAATTAATAATAATAATAATGTTGATAATAATAATTAAATGAAATTAACGGCCTCTCACTTTCCATTATTAAAGATAAGAGTAATTAATATCACATTCATGGAAGCATACAGAATTAGCATGAATATACACACCCCTTCCATTATCATCTTATTATAAATTCAGATATCAAAATAAAATTTTGCAGTAAGCAATTAATATAAGCAATAAACTGACCTTTTCCAATCATACAATATTAAAATTATAAATACAGTTTTTACAGACCTCTTTAAATGTTAAAGCTTCATTTCAGAACCATTGCTTAAATATGGCACTACTCATTTTTATTCCTTGTTTTATATCATGGGTCCAGGCTACAGTAATGCAAAGCTAAAAATATTAATAAATTGTATGCAGACGGCTATTAATTGTAATATTTCACAAAGCAAAAAATTCCATCAAAATAAATGGCAGTCCGATGTTTTGAGCTGTTTTCATATCAGTTTAGGTAGACTTCCAAGATACAAGCTAAATATACCAGAAACGCGTTTGTTTATCACTATTAATTACAAAATTTTACCAACACCAATATCATCTCAACAGCATTCGAGATATTTAAATTTAACGATTTTCTCTCCTCGCTGGGGAACAGTTCCAATAACGTGAAGCTAAAACTATCAATGAGGTGTTTGCAGATAACTATTAATTGCATACATTTTGCATCCCAAACCATCCCTTTCCCAATGGCAATACAGTATTGCGATTTCATCGTTTGTTTTTTTTTCACCCATTTTGGGGCAGCGGTACCATTACACTTTACTGTAATTCAAAGCAAACAGTGAAAACACTTAAATTTGATTCAGCGCTCCAATAAACACTTAAATGTTTATTAGAGGATTTTCATAATATTAAAGCTGACTGCGATTCAACCCTTGGTGAAAACATTGATTACTTTTCTTATATGTTTA
>JAXCGZ010021608.1:0-37759 GCA_037179515.1 Halocaridina rubra
AAGGCACTATCCTAGCCCTTAGTATGAAAGGAGTCCATGACGTAAAACCAATCAAATATGGTATACTGGGTGATCATATCAATTTATTCCTTTCTTTATTTATTAGCATTTAACGCTAAAGTTCTCACTGTGATAAATCCAAACTCTATAGACAAACAGAGAAATATAAAATAAGGCTGGGAAAGGTGACTACATACAAGAATATTGTCTACAAGAAATATATAGTGGCATTTGATACCGTTCACCAAAGTGACAAAACAAACGCATTCCAAATTTAGAAGTTTATGAAATATGGTGTTTAATTAGAATCATACCCAAAATTATCCTGTTACAGAATTAACAGTGAATTGCATCCATCCATCCACACTAACATGCAAACATATGTACATACGTACAGTATATAAATACATACATATACAATGGCTGCAATCCCCCCCCTGTCAGGAGGGGTGGCTGAGTCAAAGTACACATTCACCAAAAGCTCATATACCTCGATAATTCCGCTTAGTTCCTTGATGATAACAGGTTGCACAATCTAACCTTCTAACTTGCTTGGGTCATCCACAAGGTAAGTGGGCAAGGATGTTCTGCTGTGAGGTATACAGTACTTACACAGAATATGTCCCATCCTTTAATACTTAAGTTAATGCCAAATCTTATTTTTTCCACTACAGTAATCTACATGCCAATATAAATACCGCAATACATTAAGCTACAGTATTCCATTCTCAGCACACTCGCTTCATAAATATCTAAAGAAAAAACTATATATTTAGGGGATTAAATAACAACAGACATTTTTAATGTAGGCTTAATCTAAGTTTACTCACACACATACTGTAGCTGAAAAGAGAACCATAATATAAAAGGAGCCCAAAAGTTAAGCCCAAAATATATAAAAAAAAGTTACGAAATTCATCAAGAGAGTGCACGGCATGTGGAATCAGCAACAGTGATCAAGAAATGCTATACCTTTATCTAATCTATATTGTGATAACATTATTTCCTGTTTATAAAAAGTGAACTCAACCTCCAAGCTCACTTTCATATGGCACTCACTTTCATATGGCACTCGGTAGTCTAGAAGTTACATTTCATATAAAAACAACATTTCACATACTCTGTATTAGGTAACAGTTATATATATATACAGTATATATATATATATATATATATATATATATATATATATATATAATATATATATATATATATATATATATATATATATATATATATATATATATACACAGGGGCGTCCCCATTTAATGTCAGGGCTCCATTCCTGACACCTATAATTCGAACCTAGGTCCCTCACTAATGCTAAAAATAAATACTCCAAAACAAAGAAAAATAACCTAAGTTCTTAATCAAAGACATAAAAATAGTAAAAGTACACTATGCAGTATTGCTTACCTTAACCACTGTGGTTGGCTTGCATCTGGATAACTGGATAACTTCAGGCCCCATATCCAACTTTGGATGGAACGGCTTAACACCAGCGAATGAGCACAAGAACAAGTGGGTAACGCTTCTCCTTCCCCCCTTTTCCCATTTTCACGCAATTAAACAATCTATTGCTCTCTCCTGAATCAAAGAGTAGGTTCACTGGGATGCACCGTCAATGCTGGTCATCCAGCCAAAGTACTTATAACATCTTATTGTTGAATATATGCATCCACAGCGAATGAACAAGATGAACGATATGGCAGCACTTCTTTAAAAATATGTTCTTATTGTTCTTATAGTGCTGTCCTTTTGGTTTCTCTCTCTCCAATATTTATATTTGGTAATTTTGTAAATAACTTAGATCTAATTCCTTCATATAACCAAATACATAAATAAATGAATAAATAAAACCATTAATTTGATATATACTTAAATAACAATGTCTTGTGACTATTCTGCCAACAACAACAAACTTTTTTGCATAAATATCATATTTATGGATATGTATTTGGTAATTTGGTATAAGAATTGAGTCTATATCCTTCAAATAACCAAATACAGTGCATAAGAAAATGAATAAATAAAACCATTAACATGATACAGTAAATACGTATACAACAACATTGTGTGACGATTATTCTGCCAACCTCAATATAATTTTTCGCATAAGAAAGATCGTACAGTATTTACTGATATGTACAGTATTTGGTAATTTTGTAAATAAACTAAGTCTAATTTCTTCAAATAACTAAATACATAAACAAATAAATAAATAAAACCATTAACTTGCTCCAGTATATAAGTATGCAGTACAACAATGCTGTGTGACAATTTTTCTGCCAACCTCAACAAACCTTTTTAATAAAGATCACATTTACGGATATGTATTTGGTAATTAGTACATAAAGTAAGTATAATTCCTTCAAATAACCAAATACATAAACAAATAAAAAATATAAAGATTAATTTGATACAGTATATACATATACAAGAATGCCGTGTGACTATTCTTTTGCCAGACTCACAAACTGTTTACAAATACACCATGATTTAGTAGCGAACACTCTGAGTTCTAGTGGCACTAAAACTGACAAATTTAAAGCAAGTAGAGGCTGGTCTGAAAAATTTTGTCAACCAACTGGGATTCAGTGTTGTTAGGCAAGGAGAGGCGGCTAGTTCGGACCAACAGGCAGCGGGTGCCTACATGCTAGAATTAGCTAAATTTATCGAAAGTGAAGGCTACATCTTGCAACAAATTTTTAAACTGAGATGAAACATGACTGTTTGAGAAGAAAATATCTAAAAGGACCTACATAACCCAAGAGGAGAAGGCACTGCCTGGCCACAAACCAATGAAGGGCAGGCTTACACTTTATTGTGCATTACTGCTAGTGGGGACTGCAAGATTAAGCCTCTTTTAGTCTACCACTCTGAAAATCCATGCATTTTTAAGCACAATAATGCGTTGAAGGCTATACTTCTGGTAATGTGGAAGTCAAATACAAAGGCTTGGGTAACACGTATCCTATTCATAGAATGGCTGATTGAAGTTTTTGCGCTAGCTGTCAAGAAATATCTTGAGGAAAAAGGTTTGCCCCTTAAGTGTCTTCTCATAATGGACAAAGCTCCTGCCCATCCTCCAAGTTTGGAAAAAGACCTTGCTATAGAAGATGACTTCTTAAAAGTAAAATTTCTGCCCCCCAACACCACTCCTCTCCTCCAGCCCATGGACCAAGAAGTTATTTCCAATTTTAAGAAGCTCTATACGAAGGGTATTTTTGCCAGGTGTTTCCAGGTCACCAACAATATAGATTCGACGCAGCGTGAATTCTGGAAAGACCACTTCAATATCCTCCTCTGCGTTAGCCTCAATGACAAGGCATGAAAGGAGGTCTCTTACCACACGTTGAACTCTGCCTGGAGGAAACTTTGGCCAGGTTGTGTTGCTGATAGAGACTTAAGAAGGTTTCAAGCAGGTGATAGCTATTAACATAGTGAACGATATTGTGGCCACGGGCAAAAGTTTGGATTTGGAGGTCAAGGAGAAGGATATGGAGGACCACAAACAAGAACTTACCACCGAAGAGCTAACAGAAGTTGCAACATCAACAGGTGAACTCTCCAAGAGGAGCAATCAGCGGAGCAGGGGGATGTGAGGATATAGGTTTCAAGTGAAACGTTTAAAGAAATTTTTAGTACGTGGAGTACTGTGCATGCTTCCATTGAGACTCATCACCCGGACAAATCTGTGAGCAACAGAGCAGTATACATTTTAAATGACAATGTGCTGTCTCATTTAGAAAAATTTATCAGCAAAGAAAAAGACAAATTTCTATGAATCGTTTTCTTGTGCTAATACCAGCCAGAGAACCACTTTCCAAGAGGGAACATAAGAGAGAAAACACCAGAAATACAGCCTGTACCTGAACAGTTGCCCGACGTTTTTATGGAAGGGGTCTTCTTCTTCTTCTTCTTCTTCTTCTTCTTCTTCTTCTTCTTCTTCTTCTTCTTCTTAGTGTGCCAGCAACCATCACCCACAAAGGTATATACGGTACAGTACCATGTTTTATTTTAGTAGAGTAGAATTTTCTTCAATTATTAATGTAATTTTCCTATTATAGGTGCATTTATACATGTATACAGTATACCAATAAAAAATATATTATAAAGGTATATTTATGGGGCTAGGGAATGGATTAATTTGTTTTACATGCATTTCAAAGGGAAAAAATTGTTTCAAGTTATGAACTTTTGACTCGGGAACAGGGTTTAGGAACAGATTAAGTTCGTAACTAGAGGTACCACTGTAATCATGAACCATTAGAAGATCCTTTCCACTTACCCTGCGGATGAACCCTAACAGGGTGGGGGGAATAGTAGTAGCCCTTTATTCCAAAGGAGCTAAGAAGAGTGATCGAAGTATATTAGCTTCTGGTAAATGAGTGCTTTAACTCAGCCACCATACTTACAAGGGGATTTGTGGACACTATATATATGTATGTACAGTAGTTATTAAAAACTACACAGTGTTATGTACGGTAATCACATCTGATCCCAAGTCTTGCTAAAACATATACTGTATGCAAGTCCTTGCAAAGCTACATCACCTTGTATTTATATACAGCATACTTGAATCTTTCTTTGCATAATTAGATACTGTGCTGAAAAACACTGCTTCTAGCGTAATTCTTTTCAAAAATATCCAAGTCTACAGAGTTGATTTTCACAACTAAAATGATCGAGGATAAAACGAATTCCAAGTCATTTGTACACTGCAATATCATTAAGATAATGTAATATACTATTATGATAAAAAAAATCACCATTTCAAGCACTGTACCTATATTTAGCACACACACAAAATAAGTAAAATATATGCTTTTTCAGGAATGATTGCTATTTATTCACATATCTTACAACTGCTTTACATCTCTGCATTGTCTTTTTTTTATATCTTGAATTTTGAGAATATATTAAAACCCCTATCTAGGTAATATATATTAACTGCAAAACATAATCAAATCTCCTCTGTCAATGCCCCAAACAGTATTTAGAAGTCAAGTATTAGACAATAAACATGGATTAAAATAAGAATTTAATGAAAGCAGGTACATGAAAAAAACAACTACGCAGCTGCTCCTTGACTTATAAAACTTAAAGCGCCATCTTAGAGCTTGTGACTTAATCGACTATAGTCATCCAAGGGTGAATACATGATATTTAATTTCATTAATAGCATAGTGTTTTATTCCCATACTATAAAACATGTAAACTAGAAGAATTTAATTTGAAGGATACTACTTGAAAACTACGAGAGAGTAAAGCTTGGTCGACACACCCAAAGTGTGATCAGTTTTCTCTTAAAAGTACAGATTTTCAATAGATAACATGTGTACCAGACACAAGCAAATAAAACAGGTTCAATGACCAACCCAAAAAACAAATAAATATCAAAAAAGGAAAAGTACTTTCTTCGAATCTCACAAAGAAAATGACACTTAAACCCTATATATTTCCTAGCTTCTTATACAATAATAATAAATACGGAAAATATATAGAGTATTCAAGAATGATGCTTCAACAGTGAGTAGGAAATAATGCAGGCAACATTTACTGTATTTTTATAAAGCAGACATGTCAGAGGTTATATATTTTATCACAAAATATCAAAATCAAAGAAGAAAACTTCTATATTAAGCTATTAAGGGAGCTTTTAAAGAAACATAATCCCATAGAGGTTATTCATATTTACAAGCAAAGTCACTTAACCTAACAATAAACTGGGTTATTTAACTTTACAAGGGGTTCTGGGGGGTATCTTTTTAAGATCTGCTGTATGATATCCACAGACATCTATGAAAACATACTTACATTTTTATAATCATATGATTTATTAACTTCTTTTAGCTACCAAACCCAAACATAACAATATAGCTAGCCTACCATAATCCAATACAATTTAATTATAATAAAGAAATAATGACAGGAAGGGCTATATCTCACACAAAATGTACACTAACCCACATGATTCCCATGCTGGAGTAAAAAATCGAAGTAAACTTTCAGATGGCAAAGGCTCAATTTTGTGTCAGATTTAACCTAACAGTAAATACTGCCATGATTAAAACAATTTTATATATTCCCCATTCCACGGGGTTGGCAAAGTCAAAGTAAAAAATCTGACTCTGTGGGAGAAAAATACAAAGGTAGGGATTCCTGTCCCATTGCCCTGGCCCATTTCACTGGACTTTTACTACACACAAGGAAAAACGTTGGAGGTACTCTTGGCTTTCCTCTGAATAATAAAACATAGCAACAACTAAGCCATAACTGTAGTCCTCAAGTAAGTTTCCTCTGGAGAAAAATAAAACATAACAACTAAGCCATAACTGTAGTCCTCAAGTAACTTTCCTCTGGAGAAAACAAAACATAACAAATAAACCATAACTGTAGTTCTCAAGTAACTTTCCTCTGGAGAAAAATAAAACATAACAGCAACTAAGCCAAAACTGTGGTCCTCAAGTAACTTTCCTCTGGAGGAAACAAAACATAGCAACAACTAAACCATAACGGTAGTTCTCAAGTAACTTTCCTCTGGAGAAAAATAAAACATAACAGCAACTAAGCCATAACTGTAGTCCGCAAGTAACTGCAACAATTAGTTTCTTAGCAGAGTTGGGAGTAGTCTATACGCTGGCAAATCAAAATGAGTATATAAATGCAACTTACAACGTTAAGAACCAATCTGGTGCAGTAAAATGCAATAATTATGATAACTAACAGGTTAAAAAGTGTACTACAATGAAAGACATGGAATACTATTTGCGTAATATAGGAATAAATGTACAATACTCTATAATTGATTGTACATATATTTGAGCTATTTCATGAAGCAATATTCAAAGGTCCTAGAGGGAAAACACAACCATGACGGGCTAACAGGTTAAAAAAGTGTGGTACTAAGAAAGACATGGAATACTATTTGCGCAATATAGGAATAAATGTACAATACTGTATAACTGATTGTACATATATTTGAGATATTTTCATGCAGCAATATTCAAAGGTCCTAGAGGGAACACACAACCATGACGGGGCTTGATTTTCAAGGTCATGAAATCAGTCACTCATACATGAGCGTATTAAAAGTGTGGTTTGACTTCCTTTCTGATTTACAAATGAATGAAATTCAGCAAACATCATATTATGCTCTAAATCATCTGGACCTCCTTATACTTTGACCAAAATAAAGTGCTTAAAAAGGGTATATGAAAACACCAATGTAGCACCTGTTCCTTAGATGAGATTGAGGGGAAGTTGAGCAAACTGTGTCATTCAAGGTCATCTAAACAGCATAGATCAACAACTGACCCAATGATGTGACCTCTATCTCCTTCTGACAGGTCTCTGTCGATAGGTGAAGGGGGATAGCGGCCGAGAACCCCACTGCAATAAATAAGTGGGAGTAACAAAACAGAGAATGCTCGGAAAGAGGATTCATAACCCGAAGATTGCGAGACATCGTCGATTTTATATATTCAAGAGCCAAATAATAAACTAGGAATATTTTATCAAATCGTACGATAAGGGCGATAGTACTGTGGCACTTTTATTAAGAAGAGGCTTTGGGAACACTTGCAACAGAGGTAGAAGTGGTGGTGGTGGCTCAAGGTCAGATAAAATTGCCTCACCATCGACCAAAACTCGGCGAATAAAAACACAACTCATTTTTGAGGAAAAAAAATTATTTAAAGAAAGCACAACCTCGTCAGAAGTCAGACAAAGTTCCATATACGACTTTAATCTATAGTGTGAGTGCGAATTTACCGTAAAACATTGCATAATATACAAAGAAATGAAAAAGAGCGAAAAAAAAAGAGCTCTGAGAGCAAGAGTGGTTTCTCTTCTCTCATTCTTTCACTCTCTGACGTCATCAATACCTATTCAACTCGCTTTTTCTAATAAATTCTAAATGAAAACTAAACAACAAAGATATTAAAACCCTGCATGAAGACCTTACTCACAAGTTACAATACAAAAACACCCTTAAAATTCCCTACATACGTAGAAATTCAACAAAAATAAGAGCAGTTACTCACCACTTCACTCGCCATCCTCCCAAAAGGTCCTCGATAAACAACTGTGACGTCACGATTAGGTTAAATACACATTTTTCCTACTTTCACCCCACATTACAATTAAAACTGAAGTCTGTCCCTCTAATTTAACATTATTGAGATCATCTTCGTCTCTAATCATTAAATTCTTCGTTACTTTCATTGATAATTCCTTGATGTATTGAGGACGATGAGCGAGCTTTAATGTTAAGCTAGCAAACACTACGCAGCAGACATCTTTTCAGACCTCCCACTCAACTCTTGAAATAATTTTCCTGCTACATGTAGACATCAGTTCCCCAGGAACGCACATATCACTACTTACATTCACTTCATTACACTTCTGGTGTGTTTAAGGTCCGGCATTCACCCCTAGGGTGAACTGCCAGACCACAATATATACGAATTACCTAATTGTGCTTACTGGAAAGAGCACTATGCTCGTAACTCCCCCGTCTCTTGATTGGTTCCAGTTTTCTTTCAATGATAATTATCATACTTGTCCTTAAAACTGTGGATATAATTAGCATTAACTACCTCCTCGCTTAGCGACTTCCAATCATCAACTGCTCTTACACTAAAAAAAAGAAAGAAAAAAAAGTACTTCCTTAAATTCTGCAAAGATGTTGTCTAACGAAGCTTCAAACTATGACCTCTATAGAGCCATCCATATAAAAATATCGATTTCTATCCACACAGTCATAACCCTGAAGGAATTTAAAAACCGTCACCATATCCCCTGTCATTCTTCTAGCTTCGAGTGATGGTAAGTCTAATTCTCTCAGCCTCTCCTCATACTTAAGATTGCGTATTTCTAACATCAGTTTGTGGTATGTCTTTGAACTTTTTCCAGCTTATGTGCTTTTTCAGGAGTTGATTCCAAAAGGGGACTGCAAATACAAGCTTTAGCCCCACATAGGTTACATATATATATTTCTGAACATTTCCTTGTCCATATATCTAAAGGCTACCCTTACATTTGCTAAGAAAGTATATGCTGCCCTTACAAATGTCATTTATATGCATTTCCTGAGACAAATCTGCCAGTATGTTTATTCCTTGATCTCTCTCATTCTTCGTGAGAAGATCCTATCAGTGATATTATTCGTACTTTATGTATGGTCCACAACTTATTATTATTATTATTATTATTAGTAGTAGTAGTAGTAGTAGTAGTAGTAGTCGTAGTAGTAGTAGTAGTAGTAATGTATATATATATATATATATATATATATATATATATATATATATATATATATATATATATATATATATATGCAAAATAAACTGTTATATCACAGCACAATATGTACTTTAACTCCATGTACATCTGAATAGGTTGGTACAAAACCGACGGGAAAACTGTTTCCATGTTCGGGTTGCGCTATGATAAGCAGATTTTCATCTGTTATAGTAGCACAGTCGGTATGGTGGCATAAATATGTAGCCAGTGATGCAGGTTCTATTTCTCTGATGTTTAACATGTTTTTCATGGATAAATATCAAGGTCTCATTATAGATAATATATATATATATATATATATATATATATATATATATATATATATATATATATATATATATATATATATATATATATATATATATATATGTGTGTGTGTGTGTGTGTGTGTGTGTGTGTGTGTGTGTGTGTGTGTGTGATTACCTAATTGTGATTACCTAATTGTGTTTACGGGAAAGAGCCCAAAGCTCGTATCTTCCCGTCTCCTCATCGGTTCCATTTTATACTTAGTGATACTTATCATACCTGTCCTTAAAACTAGGGATTGAGATAGCATTAACTACCTCCTCGCTTAGCCAATTCCAATTATCAACTACTCTTACACTGAAAAAGTATTTCCTTACATCCTGCAAAGAAGTTTTCTTACCAAGCTTCAAACTATGACCTCTAGTTCTAGAGCCAGCCATATCAAAATATCGATCCCTATCCACTCTATCATAACCATGAAGGAATTTAAAAACTGTAACCATATCCCCCCTCACTCTTCTAGCTTCGAGTGATGGTAAGTCTAATTCCCTCAGCCTCTCATCATAACTGAGATTGCGTATTTCTGGCACCAGTTTCGTGGTGCGTGTGTGTGTGTGCGCTCATATCCATCTATCTATCTATATGTGTGAATGACACAATATTGTTTAAGCATCCATTTCATGCACAAAATGCAAAACTGTATAACTTTGCGATAATTATTACATTTGTCAGAATAATCTGTGATTATAAGTTGGAATTATGGTATTTGCAAATACACCCCATTCCAGATTTGCCTAAAAGTGATGTTTGCATTACGGAAAATGGCCACAGGGTGATAACAAATTTTAGACAGGATGTTGTTGAGTATTATCAAATATTCGTGGTGGATATGGATGAGAAAAAAATAAAAAGTCACTGAATTATATCAGCATTTCACAAACAAAACAATAAAAATATGCACCAGAAATTAAGTACGAATAGTGTATATTATTTTTTTCTATTATTCACTGAACATCAAGACAAGAGTTCGTCTGTGCCCACGTCTGAGTTCATGGTAAGGCTGGGTCAGCATATAGCCTGATATTTTATTTTATATATATATATTTATTTTTGGGTACGTGCACTCTTTTTCCTCCTTAGTTGGCAAGGGCTATGGCACCACAGACACCAGTCTTGTCTTTTCATCATCCTGGAAAAAGCGTCTATATTATTATTATTATTATTATCAATATTATCATTATTATTATTAGTAGTAGTAGTAGTAGTAATAGTAGTAGTAGTAGTAGTATTTTGATATTCATATATATATATATATATATATATATATATATATATATATATATATATATATATATATATATATATATATATATATATATATATATATATATATATATATATATAGAGAGAGAGAGAGAGAGAGAGAGAGAGAGAGAGAGAGAGAGAGAGAGAGAGAGAGAGAGAACTTTATATGAGTTACAGATTTCGTGAAATTAAATTGCACACTTAGAAATCGTCGTGTTGATTTTTGGTCCTTCTGTCTTCCAGAATTTGCAGGTCTAACTCACTTAGTCTATGTATTAAAAGTTCATGTTTCTTCTAAGTTTTCAACCGAGGTCAGATATCCTTCGGGTTGCCGGAAACCCTTAGAGAGAATTATACCGTAGGCGCGAAGATCTGGAAGGGGGGGGGAATATTTTTTTTTTATATGGGGGAATAATTATATATATATATATATATATATATATATATATATATATATATATATATATATATATATATATATATATATATATATATATATTGAGAGTATTAAACGAAGGTTCAAATCAGGAATAAATTTATTACTGATACTGTCACCATCTCAATGGACGGAAAAATATGGTGCTTGCCTCATGGTCTTATCGACACATTTTGCAATGTATAGAACTGCAGTTAATGACTAAAATTTGATTAATGGCATTTTATATTAATTTTTATACTGATTTTGTTGTCTTGTCCAAGCTCGTCGCTGTGAATTAATTATATAATTCGGTTAAAACACAAACGCAAAATGAGAATTATATTATTGGCTAGAATTTGGGGGAGGGTCACTGTAACCGCAAAGACACGTTTGGTATCGTAACCTCACTTTATCAGATGGGGAAAAAATTAAAACATCACTTAGTTTATTCAAATTTGCTACCCATGCAAGTAATATATATATATATATATATATATATATATATATATATATATATATATATATATATATATATATATATATATATATATATATATATATATATATATATATATTTTTTTTTTTTTTTTTTTTTTTTTTTTTTTTTTATTATTCAAAACATCCAGGGTTACCTTTAACCTAAGTCAGTGGATTTCCCTTACACAGCTAAATCAGATTCTGCCTGTTTGTACATACATTAATAAAATGTAGACCGGAACAACTTATCTCAATATTTTAAACCAAATGCAATGTATATAGAGAAGTTAACTCCTCAAAACAGTCACCCGTACGGCTTACCAACCCGCCGGTACCCGTGCCAGGGATGGAAGGGGAGGTACTTAATGACGTACTGATAACCTCTTTTTATAAATTACTGTTCTGTTGTTTCCAAAACAATAATTTCCTTAAGGGCATTTGCATATTCTGAAAACGAGCTTTTAAGATAATTAAACTTGCAGTTTTCAAATGCTCTTGCATCGTCGAGTTCTAGCCGTTCATGCTCATTATTATATAAAAAGAGTACTTAACACATATCTGGAGGATATGAGTGTTAGCCTTTAGTTTGTAAATAATGTTTGCTAGCTTAACAACGGAAGAATATCAATCAGCTGGTTCCTCTGGCTGTTCTAGAAACACATGTAAATACTACTTGGCAACAACAGTGAATATGTCATACAAATGCATCTTAAAGTCTAATTATAATCATATATGGATATTAAAATGTCGCATTATGAATAACCACTTATAAGAACTAACAGAACTGCCTAAAAATTCAACCAGTGATACTTTCAACTTTCTGTGTTGCGAGAACTTCTGTGTGCTACTCCTGTTACGGTATTCTTATCACCTCTGTGTTCTCATCTATTACGGACAATGCAAGATTGCATTGTTTTTATTACTTATGGATGCATCTAACTTGGCTCAAAACATAGTAATTATTGTCATATATATGTAAAATATTATTAAAATACTATATCCACGAACTTACATAACGAGGCCGGAGATATCAATACCTATAGAGGTGTCAATTACTGTTTTAGTTTATCAATATTTATGTTCCTATGATGAAATGATGCAGAAGATTATAGATTTATAATAAGCAGTAAATATATTAATTTCTTACTATCACTTACCATTGCCAACGAAGGGAAATATTGACATGGAAGATAGAAAAAAAATGGTATCTACGGAATTACATTGTCACGAGGCATCGAAGGTGAAACACTCCCATGCATATAATATTATCTTCTCATAACGCTAGCAAGGAAATCATCTATATTTGCAACAATTCTTTGTATCCCTGAATAAAACGAAGTCAGTTTTATTAACTCAAGCAGAGAGATTTACGGATAGAGTTCATTAGAATAATCTTAGTTTCGCACACCGACGAATCGCCTTATTTACCGACTCGATAAAGCAGAGAATATATGTTCTTCCTTTCTTTCAAACAGAGCACTACAAAATATAGAGGAAGGGATTCCCAGTTCCCTCGCTCTACACCATTTAATTGACTTTTATGACACGCAGGGGAACACGGAGGAAGTATTTTTGCTCCCTCCCTCAAAGGGAGTGTATATATATATATATATATATATATATATATATATATATATATATATATATATATGAATCATTTTTTTTTTTACCCCGACCGGGACTCGAACCTAGGACTTATGATTACTAAGTCAAGGCGCTACCACTACACCACAGAAGGTTAAAAGGAACCCAACCTTATAGCTTATATCTGCTATACTTAGGAATGAACGCATTCTAACTGAATGCCACTATGTTCATATTACAGATTCCCCAACCTCACTCGTGGCTTCATTTTAGCATTTAATTCAAATCCCAATCTCATTCGGGCCATGAAATTATCAAATAAGCACATTACATATGTGAAAACATGACTTAGTAATCATAAGTCCTAGGTTCGAGTCCCGGTCGGGGTAAAAAATGATTCATGTTTTCACATATGTAATGTGCTTATTTGATCATTTCATGGCCCGAATGAGATTGGGATTTGAATTAAATGCTAAAATGAAGCCACGAGTGAGGTTGGGGAATCTGTAATATGAACATAGTGGCATTCAGTTAGAATGCGTTCATTCCTAAGTATAGCAGATATAAGCTATAAGGTTGGGTTCCTTTTAACCTTCTGTGGTGTAGTGGTAGCGCCTTGACTTAGTAATCATAAGTCCTAGGTTCGAGTCCCGGTCGGGGTAAAAAAATGATTCATGTTTTCACATATGTAATGTGCTTATTTGATAATTTCATGGCCCGAATGAGATTGGGATTTGAATTAAATGCTAAAATGAAGCCACGAGTGAGGTTGGGGAATCTGTAATATGAACATAGTGGCATTCAGTTAGAATGCGTTCATTCCTAAGTATAGCAGATATAAGCTATAAGGTTGGGTTCCTTTTAACCTTCTGTGGTGTAGTGGTAGCGCCTTGACTTAGTAATCATAAGTCCTAGGTTCGAGTCCCGGTCGGGGTAAAAAATGATTCATGTTTTCACATATGTAATGTGCTTATTTGATAATTTCATGGCCCGAATGAGATTGGGATTTGAATTAAATGCTAAAATGAAGCCACGAGTGAGGTTGGGGAATCTGTAATATGAACATAGTGGCATTCAGTTAGAATGCGTTCATTCCTAAGTATAGCAGATATAAGCTATAAGGTTGGGTTCCTTTTAACCTTCTGTGGTGTAGTGGTAGCGCCTTGACTTAGTAATCATAGGTCCTAGGTTCGAGTCCCGGTCGGGGTAAAAAAAAAAAAATGATTCATGTTTTCACATATGTAATGTGCTTATTTGATAATATATATATATATATATATATATATATATATATATATATATATATATATATATATATATATACACTCCCTTTGAGGGAGGGAGCAAAAATACTTCCTCAGTGTTCCCCTGCGTGTCATAAAAGTCAATTAAATGGTGCAGAGCGAGGGAACTGGGTATTTTACTTTGGCTCAGCCACACACACACATATATATATATATATATATATATATATATATATATATATATATATATATATATATATATATATATATATATATATGATTGTGGCACCAGGACGGCCCAAAATAAATTATAAAATAAAACAGCCCTCATTGGGCCTGGGCACGAACAATACATGAAGTAAAGAGAAACAGAGATGGAGAGTGTAATGACTTGTCAGATGTGAAGGGATAATAAAAGATGTGTGATGAATATCCAAGAATATTCAGTGTAGCTGTAGGCATAGAAAAAGAACCGTAACTGAAGGAAGACTTAACATCGAACTCTCCTGGACAGACCTATTTAAGTTCAAAAAACCTTCAGCTGTAGTATCGCAACGGGCGGCTGGGGCCATGAGCCAACCTACTACATGACGAATACTGTATATATATATATATATATATATATATATATATATATATATATATATATATATATATATATATATATATATATATATATATATATATATATATATATATATGCAAAGAGCCACAAGGAAATAAAGAATGTAGCCAAGGACCAATCGCTTTCGTATATTTCAAATACACATCCTCAGTTGTCCTGAGGACATATATTTGATATATACATCCTCAGTTGTCCTGAGGATGTATATTTGATATATACGAAAGCGATTGATCCTCTGCTATATTCTTTATTTCCCTGTGGCTCAGTGAATGTATTATCATTGTGTGTGTGTGATTACCTAATTGTGATTACCTAATTGTGTTCACGGGAAAGAGCCCAAAGCTCGTATCTTCCCGTCTCCTGATCGCTTCCATTTTAGACTTAGTGATACTTATCATACCTGTCCTTAAAACTATGGATTGAGATAGCATTAACTACCTCCTCGCTTAGCCAATTCCAATTATCAACTACTCTTACACTGAAAAAGTATTTCCTTACATCCTGCAAACAAGTTTTATTACGAAGCTTCAAACTATGACCTCTAGTTCTAGAGCCAGCCATATCAAAATATCGATCCCTATCCACTCTATCATAACCATGAAGGAATTTAAAGACTGTCACCATATCCCCCCTCACTCTTCTAGCTTCGAGTGATGGTAAGTCTAATTCCCTCAGCCTCTCATCATAACTGAGATTGCGTATTTCTGGCACCAGTTTCGTGGCATGTCTTTGAACTTTTTCAAGCTTAGCTATGTGCTTTTTCAAGTGCGGATTCCAAAAGGGGGCTGCATATTCGAGTTTTGGCCTCACATAGGTTACATAAATATTTCTGAACATTTCCTTGTCCATGTGCCTGAAGGCTACCCTTACATTTCATAAGAAGGCATATGCTGCCCTTACTATGCCATTTATTTGTATTTCTGGAGACAAATCTGCCAGTATGTTTATTCCTAGATCTCTCTCATTTTCTGTCTCTTGAAGTTGTACTCCAGCCACCGAGTAGTCAAGCTTGGGCCTTCTGGCACTTGTACCCATTCTCATTACCTTACATTTGGAAGTATTGAATTTCATTAGCCACTTTAATGATCACTCATGCAGACTATATAGATCTTCCTGAAGATTTCTACCATTATTCTCGTTTCCTACTTTCTTTATAATCTTTGCATCATCTACAAACATATTCATGAATGAATTTACAGACTCTGGTAGGTCATTTACATATACAAGGAACAAAAGTGGCCCTAAAACTGAACCCTGTGGAACTCCACTACTAACTCTTCTCCATTCAGGCACTGAGTGTCTTACTCTAACTCTCTGTTCCCTTCCTTCTAAGTAAGTTTTTATCCATTCCAAGACATTTCCACCTATTCTAGCCATTGCTTGCAGCTTCCTAATAAGTCTCCCATGTGGAACAGTGTCAAACGCTTTCTGGAAGTCTAGGAATATGCAATCTGCCCAGCCCTCTCTTTCCTGTAAGATTCGGCTTACCTCATCATAAAATTCTAATAAGTTTGTTACTGTTGATCTACCTTCTCTGAGCTCATGTTGCCTCACTGACAAAAATTTTAAGGATTCCAAGTGAAGAGAGATATGTTTCCTTAGTAGTTTCTCCATAACTTTGCAAACTATGCTGGTCAAGGAAACTGGTCTATAGTTCAGAGCCGTATCCCTCCTTCCATTTTGAAGATAGGTATCACGTTTGCTTGTTTCCAGCATCTTGGAATCTCCCCTGACTCCAGTGACTTTTTAAATATGATACTTAGTGCCACTGATATTGAGTTTGCGCATTTTTTAAGTACATGAGGGGATATGTCATCAGGACCTGTAGCTTTATGAACATCTAATTCCCATCAGCGCTTTGCATACCTCTGTGGCTGTAAGGCTGATGTTCTCTAATACTGGTCCTTGAGCTTCTATCTCTGCAATCTGAGGGGGTGGGGTATTTTCTACTGTAAATACTGTCTGAAACTCCTTGTTCAATTCTTTGCAGATCTCTTCATCCATCTCAGTGATGATTCCATCCGCTCTCTTAATCCTTAAAAACACGTTCTTTTACCTTCAGTTTTCCTCTGATAAAGCTGTGGAAAAGCTTGGGATTTTCTTTAGCCTTCCTGGTGATGTCCCTCTCATAGTCTCTCTCTGCCTCTCTTCTTTTACTTAGGTAGTCATTTCTTGCTCTTTTGTAGGTTTGCCAGGCATTTGTGTGTGTGTGTGTGTAAGTACCTAATTGTTCTAATGGGAAACAGCACCATGCTCATAAGTCTCCCTCTCCTGGTCTGTTCCATTTTGTACTTCGTAACACTTATCACACTTGTCCTGAAAGCTATGGATTGTGTTAATATTAGCTACCTCCTCGCTTAGCAAATTCCAATCATCAGCTATTCTTACACTAAAAAAAAAAAATACTTCCTTACATCTTGCAAAGAAGTTTTCTTACAAAGCTTCAAACTATGACCTCTAGTTTTAGTGCCAACCATATCAAAATATCGAACCCTATCCACCTTGTCATAATCAGGAAGGAAGTTAAAATCTGTCACCATATCCCCCCTCATTCTTCTAGCTTCGAGTGGTGGTAAGTCTAATTCTCTTAGCCTCTCCTCATTACTGAGATTGCATATTTCTGGCACCAGTTTCGAGGCATGTCTCTGAACTTTTTCCAGCTTAACTATGTACTTTTTTTTTCAAGTGTGAGTTCTAAGTGGGGGCTGCATATTCAAGCTTTGTCCTCACATAGGTTGCAAATATTTCTGAACATTTCCTTGTCCATGTGCCTGAAGGCTACCCTTACATTTGCTAAGAAAGCATATGCTGCCCTTACTATGCACTTTATATGCATTTCTGGAGACAAATCTGCCAGTATGTTTACTACTAGATCTCTCTCATTCTCCATCCCTTGAAGCTCTGCTCCTGCTATTGAGTATTCAAGCTTGGCCCTTATCATACTTGTACCCAATCTCATTACCTTACATTCAGAAGTACTGAATGTCATTAGCCACCTTTCTGACCACTCATGCAGACTATTTAGGTCTTCCTGAAGTTCTCTACATTGTTCTCGCCTCTTACTTTCTTCATAATCTTTGCATCATCTGCAAACATATTCATGAATGAATTTACAGACTCTGGTAGGTCATTCACATATACAGAGAATAAAAGTGGCTCTAAAACTGAACCCTGCGGAACCCCACTACTAATCTTTCTCCATTCAGACACATTGTCTTACTCTAACCCTCTTTTCCCTTACTATTAAGTAAGTTTTTATCCATTCCAAGACATTTCCACCTATTTTCGCCATTACTTGCAGCTTTTTAATAAGTCTCCTGCATAGTACAGTATCAATTGCCTTTTGGATATCTAGGATTACGCAATCTGCCCAGCCCTTTCTTTCCTGTAAGATCCAGCTTATCTCATTATAGTATTCTAATAAGTTTATTACTGTTGATTTACCTTCTCTAAAGCGATGTTGTCTCACTGACAAAAAGCTGAAGTATTCCAAGTAAAGAGAGATATGTTTTTTTAGTAGTCTCCATAACTTTGCACACTATGCTGGTCAAGGTATCAGGGCAATTGCATAGAGCTGTATCTCTCCTTCCCTTTTTGAGGATAGGTATCATGTTCGCTTGTTTCCAGAATCTTGGAATCTCCCTAGATTCCAGTGACTTTCCAAATATGATGTACAGTGCCGTCAATATTGGTTTAGCGCATTTCTTAAGTACGTAAGGTAATATATCATCAAGACCTGTAATTTTATGGACATCTAACTCCTTCAACGCTTTGCATGCTTCTGTGGCTGAAATAATGATGTTCTCTAATACTGTTCCATGAGGTTCTATCTTTGCAGGATGAGGGGGTGAGGTATTTTCTGTTATATATATATATATATATATATATATATATATATATATATATATATATATATATATATATATATATATATATATATATATATATATATATATATTCAAAAATGTGAAAACATGAAACATATTTTATCCCTGGCTGGGATTTAAACCTAAAACACACAATTACTGTGCAAAGGCGCTAATAACTACACCACTGAGGGTTTAAAAAAAGAATCTAACCTTTCAACCAACTGTTAAGCTGGGACAGTGGTTCTCAACCAAGGTCCACATGGACCCTGGGGGTCCACGGGCAAAATATAACAAATTGGGGGTCCACAGTGATATTTTGGTGGTCCATGAAGTAATTCCACTTCAGAACGGTTTTTATTACTAATTATAAAATTCTCATTGTAATTTACACCATATTGAAATAAGTAGAGAATATATATATATATATATATATATATATATATATATATATATATATATATATATATATATATATATAATATATATATATATATATATATATATATATATATGAATTATTCTTTCTCACTTTATTTCTTTCATAATTCCTTTTGACCTATCTACTCACCCATCGGTCAGTGGCAAGAAAAAAACGAAGGTGAAAATCTCTTATCTTTTCTCAGGAAGCAGGCGGCGAGCTTTAATGTTTATTTTCAGAGCAAATATCTACTTTCCTTAGCGCAGTCTCTGACCTTTGATCGGAAATGATAAAGGTCAAAGAGACTGCGATTATCGAGGAAGGATTAATGGCATTAAGATCTTCAGTAACAGGAATTACTTCCGGTACAATTATTAACTCTCAGTGCCTATAAAAGTCGATATGGCCCAAACACACGGGCCGTCCTTTGGACAAGGACCCGTGCCAATTCAAGGTTGGCTTTAATCTCAAACAACAACAACAAACAGGTCTCTTCAGTTTTACGTTGAACTCCATTGTGACAAGGTAAGAGATATTAAAAAGTTCCTAGTACATATATACTTTAATTTTTCTGAAATTCCCCGCTTCAGTATTAAAATCTTTTTTTTTCCAATTTGAAAGACTGAAGGAAAAGATGGCTAAATATTTCCCGTTTTAATACAAATTTGAAACTTCAATTTATAACTTGGTAGTTATCTGATATATATAACCTTTGAGAAATATAAAGATATCAATAGTGATCATAATGGAATAAATTTGATTACAATAATCAATGACTTGTAGATTTTTCATTCAAAATAAAGCATAATCTTTTACTATTTCTTTGATTATTAATATAATCCCTTTACTTTCTGACAGTGAAAAATAGAATAAGCTTCTATTTTTTTCGAATAGCTATGAAGGGGTCCACCAAAAAAAAAAGGGGGGGGGTACATGAGTAAAAAAAAAGTTGAGAACCACTGAGCTAGGATATAAACTCATTCATCTTTAAATTTATTTTTGTGTATTTTACAGCTATTTCCCAATATCACTTGCGGCTAAATTTTTTAATTTAATTAAAATATTATTCTATATAGGCAACAACACTGATCAAACAAAAACATTGACATATGTGCAAACATAAAACATATTTTGCCCCTGGCCGGGATTCGAAGCTAGGACACATAATTACTATGCCAAGGCAGTACCAACTACACCACTGAAGGTCTAAAAGAAACTAGCCTCTCAACCAACTGTTAAGTTAGAAATGAACACATTCTTGGGAAGACATTTTGTTCATTTTACAGCTTCCTCCCAACCTCAGTAGTAGCTTCTTTTTCGCATTTAATTCAAAGCCCATGCTATAAAGGCATCAACAAAATTCATATACACACATTAATATATGTAAAAACATGAAATATATATTGCCCTGGCCGGGACTTAAACGTGAAACTCATAATTTCTGTGCAAAGGCGCTACTAACGACACCACTGAAGGTCTAACAGAAGAAGCTAATCTCTCAATCAACTTTAAGCTAGGGAATGAACACAGTCTTCTGAATATTTTTGTTCATATTACAGCATCTCCCCAACCTTACCAGAGGCTACATTTTTCCATTAAATTCAAATCCCATGCTATATAGGCATCAACAATGATCAAATAAATATATTAAGATATGTGAAAACATGAAGCTTTTTTGCCCCTGGCCAGAATTCAAAACTAAGACACATAAATACTGGACCAGGGTGCTACCAACTACACCGCTGAAGGCCTAAAAGAAGAGGCTAACCTCTCAATCAATTGCGAAGCTAGAAAATGAACACATTCTTCTGAATACTTTTTGTTTCTTATAAAAGCATCTTCGCAACCTCACTTGTAGTTTCATTTACACACTTTATTCAGATCCCATGTGGCATAGTCTGTAGCATCTTAAGGCAGTAATTATGTGTCTTAGGCTCGAATACCACCAAGGGACAAAATATATTTCATGTCTTCACGTTTGTAAATGTGTTTATTATACATCCATCATATACATAGTTTTAAGGACAGGTATGATAAGTATCACTAAGTACAAAATGGAACCGATCATGAGACGGGAAGATACGAGGTTTGGGCTCTTTCCCGTAAGCACAATTAGGTAATCACATGCACACGCTAATGAAATTTAATACTTCAAAATGTAAGGTAATGAGAATGGGTACAAGTGCAAGAAGGCCCAAGCTTGACTACTCGGTGGCTGGAGTACAACTTCAAGACAGAAAATGAGAGAGATCTAAGAGTAAACATACTGGCAGATTTGTCTCCAGTAATACATATAAATGGCATAGTAAGGGCAGCATATGCCTTCTTATCAAATGTAAGGGTAGCCTTCAGGCACATGGACAAGGAAATGTTCAGAAATATTCATGTAATCTGTGAGTCCCAAACTTTAATATGCAGCCCCCTTTTGGAATCCGCACTTGTAAAAGCACGTAGCTAAGCTTGAAAAAGTTCAGACACATGCCACGAAACTGGCGCCAGAAATACGCAATCTCAGTTATGATGAGAGGCTGAAGGAATTAGACTTACCATCACTCGAAGCTAGAAGATTGAGGGGGGGATGTGGTCTTTAATTTCCTTCATGGTTATGATAGAGTGGCTAAGCGAGGAGGTAGTTAATGCTAACTCAATCTATAGTTTTAAGGACAGGTGTGATAAGTATCACCAAGTACAAAATGGAACCGACCAGGAGACGGGAAGATACGAGCTTAGGGCTCTTTCCCGTAAGCACACTTAGGTAATTCGCTAAGCGAGGAGGTAGTTAATGCTATCTCAATCAATAGTTTTACGGACAGGTATGATAAGTATCACTAAGTACAAAATGGAACCGATCAGGAGACGGGAAGATACGAGCTTTGGGCTCTTTCCCGTAAACACAATTAGGTAATTACAGGTGGCCCCTGTTGTTCGTCGTTTCGTCGGCAAAATTTTGAGCAACTACGAAAATTTTCCCTGGTTTCGATTTTTCATCAATAGATGGCGGTAATGGCATATGAAGGCACACATGCATGGAGAGGAAGATTAAGAACTTTGGGCTTTCATGTTCCCAGTGTCACAATAATAATAATAATAATAATAATAATAATAAACTAATAAATTATTATTATAATGCAACAAAAACAACAACAACAATGATAACAGTAAGAAAACTCCCCGAATTTATATAATTCTTATTATTACCATTCAGTGATATATATATATATATATATTTTTTTTCATGGGCCAGTTTGTATGATGATGAGTGAAGTTGCTGTCCATTTTCACTTCCTAGTTATTATAATGACAGTACTGTAATGAATAGTAAGGTAGCGTAAAAGCATATATCACAGTCACAATTTCAGGCAATACAGATTTTTTAAGGAAGTTAATTTTGATGACAATGTATTGCTTCCATACTAGTATTCATATTGACGCATGATTTACGTATAATTTTGCTCTTCAGCTGCATATAAAAAGTAAAATATATTTCTGTTTAAGTAATAAATATAATAAAAAAAAGTATAAATTACTAAAATATCAACTAAAACACCAGATAAATCACGTCAGTCAGTATCTAACCCTCCCAAAATGGTTCATACAGCCAGGGCCTCTCCTTTTCTCGCAATGTATAGTATGTGTGTATTAGACACGTTTGAAAACATACAGCAATAATGTACCTGCTTATGTATCATTACCACCAGTCAACAAACTGAAGGCCCGCCCCAGCCAACCAGTTGCCAGCTCCTTCAGCAGCCGTCAGCGACATATCCAGGACTATTAAACTGACAAATTCTAAGTCTACCGCGAAAATACTGACTCATCCGATTGCTCCAGATTTCGCCCGTTATCTTATGAAAGGCTGGCTACAACATAGGCAATGGCAGCAATTCCCCCTGTGAGGAGGGTAGCCGAGTCAAAGTACTGTACACACATTCACCAGAATCTAATATACCAAAATAAATCACTCTTGCCCCTTGGTAGATTTCAAAGCCGCATGGACAATTGCAATGACAGTTCATATCTTTTACATTCTGTGTGAACCTATACATGGGAAAGGTTTAGAAATCTATTAAAAATCATGTTACTGTGAAATCTTCATTTCTAATACGCTAATTCTTGTATCCACACCTACAAAAATCACTAAAAAAAGTATACATGGTATATGCAAAATAAGTCAATTTGATACTGGTATGTGAAGCAATACATTTTTTAAAATATACCTGCTTTTCAAAGTGTAGTTCTTTTTAACATATTTATCACAATTTGTATCAACAATAATTATACAAAAAGCAGCTTCTTTAAACATTTCATTTGTTCTAACATACTGCATATTTTCCACATAAAATTCAAGATGAATTCTTCCTTTAATGCATGATACAATTCATAGAATTATGCAAAGAATAATATTATGTAAATTTCTTTAATCAGCGCAAAGAAATATATCATCTAAGACCTCATATATTGTTTGTTAGTTAGGTTTCAAGTATATGGTCCGCCTAACATCATACTTAAATCATGGGTTGATGGCTGTATATATACATTACAGTACAGTATTTTTAATATTAAGTGTAGTAATTAATGGAGGTTTTGGGATTAACTGGAATTTCATTGTTTTTCGGAATCAGATTCAATCTATGTTTAAGTATGATTTTTACCTAGTATTCTAAAAACGCTTGACCTGGGAAATTTGATCCTGCTGCGGGGCATTACGAAGGGCATCTAGCCTCAATTCCTGAGCTCAAACCTATCTCCATTTGAATGGAGGTTAATAGTGGCAAAATGTAAGAAAAATATACCGATACACCCATTCCTGTAAAAATTTTTGCCACAACTTGTCCAGTCCTATGGAACCTTTCTTCCCCTCTTCCTTGTTATCCACATCTTCCTTTCTGTCATATTATTACCATCAAATAATATTTTATGTGTAAATCCATCTACACAAAAATATATAACCCCGTTCAATGATTATTTTAGACTTCATTATAATATACTACTTTGGCATTCGCACATGCTTCCATCTTATTCTTTACTGTCAATGCCTTTAGCAGAATATTTGAATCTGCCATTTTTATAATGAAAGGAATAACTTACAACCATTAAGAGGGCCAAATTTCAAATTCTAACAAAACCAACGGCTATTCAACACATCTCTCTCAGGTAACAATGCCATGAAGAGGGCCAAATTTCAAATTCTAACAACACCAATGGCTTTCCAACACATATCTCTCTGGTAATAGTGCCAAGAAGTTCATATCATGCATATCTAATAACCTACTAAGCTAGCTTTCAAATAATACAGACCAAATCGACTGAAATGCACTTGGCACTAATACAAGCTCACAGAAGAGGTGAGGAGGGCCAGGATATGCATGAAGCCCTCCTACCTCAATAATTTGGTACAGTTGTGGCCGATCTGCTGAGATAGTAGAATGGCGTATCTGAGTGGAAATACTCACTGAAAAATATATACAGACATAAACAATGCCGTAATCCTCTTGTCAGGGGGTTGGCCGAGTCAAAGCACACACCTACCATAAACCAACATATCTTGATCACTCCCTAATGCCTTAGGGATAATGGACTCTCACATTCCCCCTCCACCCAGCTTGGGTAACCCAGAAGGCAAGTGGGCAAAAATAGGTGAATAAAATTTATATTCTATTATGCATCATATTAATTTTACTCTCACTAATATAGATAAAAGGAAACATAGATTATAAGGAATAGAGAATATAGTTATATACCTGTGAGTAAATTGACAAGCAGTTTTTTCCTTACAAAATATGGATTAATACCAAAAATGGCCAAGAAGTATGTATTCATCCGTGGAAATATAATTCACAAAAATAATTTTGCCAATGTCATCCAGAAACTAATATTGTGCAAACTTCATGTGTACCCTGTAACATATTCAATAAACGTCATAAAAAACCAACACTGGCATTATATACAACAAGGTGTACGAAAAATCTTGCTTTGTATTTATTTATTCATGTAGCATACTCAATAAGGAACTTCCTGAGGTTTGAAATGCTATGAGCATAGGTGTAAGGATGATATACAGTACATGCAAGCACACTAAATCTTTCTTAAGATTCTAAATTCCCTATCGTTTGCTGTAATAATGAACAAAAGAGACTGCAACTTATCACTGCCAGCTGAAAGTTTCCTTGACCACTGATTATACATTCTTAGATAACAGTAATAGCAACCGTTACCTACAATTAATAGTGGGCAGCGGCCAGCATTATATAGCATATAAAAAAATAAGAAAAACATCAACTATCCTCTTTAAAGCACAAACTGAACCTGGAAAGTTTTGATATTCTTCAGTTAAAAATTATACCTTACGATTTCATTTCTACCAGCATAAACTTAAAATATAAGTAACTTAGTATTACAAAAATATTAGAATAAACAAAATAAATGCACATCTAGTTTCTTTTCGGTTGTATGCAACAAGTAGAAATATTTTTGCATACACTGAAAAATTCAAAATACTACCAGAATATAGAATATAACTTTAAAGTAAGGATATGTAGACGTACCAAAAAGTGCTTGTACCAATATTAAATGTGTGCAAACTTAACATCAAAATAATGTATCCAACTTTGTAATTACCTGCAACTACTGTCTGCTAAAATAGAAAATATTACTCATAGATAATTACAACATTGGATATAATATTTGCTATAACAGCAAATGAGAGTCGTAAATAATTAAAAATTTGATACATTATGCTGATATTAAATCTGCATACATTCAGTATTAGTATGAGCACGTTTTGGTACGTCCACATATCCTCACTTTAAAATTATATTCTATAGTAAGGAAGTATATCAGTGAAACAACAAATTGAAAATAATGCTATATTTTTTGGGTCCTAACTGGACCCTTTCTGTGCTTGAGAAGGGGTCCACTTAACCCAATATATAGTTATTTTCCATGTGTTGTTCCACTGATTGGCTTCCTTACTACAGTATTTAATGCTATGTTCACAGTTTGTACTTACTTATATTCTATGATTTCATATGAACTCCAAAAACTGCCAGAATTTGGCACTTTCAATACCAAAGAGAATTGCAAAATACAGAATTTTATTTACTCTATGATAGAAAGGCTGTTGCAGCCACATATGAAAGTTTAAATACGTGATGGTACAAAATATTTATATTTTGAACTAAAGCTCGTGTGTTATATATGCACGATAATTTCACTGCAACATTTTATAAGTGGTTTGCTATGTTGGAAATATATCTGATCATATGCTGTGCGAATAAATTTAATTTGTTACTTATAGCCAATATACAAAGCACAGCTAATTCTGTTTGCTATTTTAGGTGTCATTCTTAACCAATCTTCGAATGGGGATGGGAAAAGACAGGTTGGAGCTAGGGAATTAAGGATGGATGCTCAACCTTACACCTATAGGTGGGCTTGGGTGTCACCTTTTGAGTCAAAAAGCCTACCCACTGCATTAGCAGTCTCCTCCAACACACACACAGCTTAGAAAAACTGTAAATCAAGCACCTGCCTTAGAAGATGAATCGTGCACACAGCATATTATTCTTTTCTAGTGTAGTAAATGAATATATTAGAGTCTTAACCTCAAGGAAGTTTTCTCATTCCTCTTCTTGAATTAATTTTTTTTTAAATATTCTTCAGTTAAGATAAAAACTAGAATTTCAATCTATTTAAATGCAGAAAACACATCCAATTTTATTTAACTCTTAAGAGCTAACTGTAAAGGCTTAGTGGAAAATATAAAAAATGTCTATAAAATCTTACTCTGAATTTCTATAAAATGATATTGCAGGCTAAACAAAAACTTCTAAACCTCTAGTACAGGGAATTATTCCTTTTAACGTGAGTAACGTTCTTCATTTTCATTTTTTATACTAATTATAAGTAAAGTAGTGTCCAATTAAATTTATCTACATCAGAGGTTCTCAAAGTTTCAGATCACATCCCTCCCTTTGGGTTTATTGGCATTTTAACTACAGCATTTGTGCAATGAATAGCAACCCATCAGAAGAAAAAAAAAAAAAAAAAAAAAAAAATATATATATATATATATATATATATATATATATATATATATATATATATATATATATATATATATATATATATATAATCAAATAAGGGCATTACCATATGTGAAAACCTGAATCATTTTTACCCCAACAGGGACTTGAACCTAGGACATATAATTACTGTGCCAAGGGGCTACCAACTACACCACAGAAGGTGTAAAAGAGAAACCAACCTTACAGCTTAACTGCTATACTAGGAATGAACACATTCTATTGGAGTGCCTTTTTGTTCATATTACAGTTTCTCCCAACCTCACTCGTGGATTCCTTTTCGCATTTAATTCATATCCCAATCTCATTAGGGACCAACAATAATTCAGATAGAATAAGTTCATTCCTAGTATAGCAGTTAAAATGTAAGATTGGTTTCTCTTTTAGACCTTCTGTGGTGTAGCTGGTAGCGCCTTGGCACAGTAATTGTGTCCTAGGTTAAAGTCCCGGTCGGGGTAAAAATGATTCATATATATATATATATATATATATATATATATATATATATATATATATATATATATATATATATATATATAGTAGTAATAACAGAATATATAAGTATAATGTTGGTTTATAACAAACTTACCTGAGCACTATATGATGATGCATTTAATATACAGTATTTCATATTTTGTTCAAGCAACTGAAGTTTATTCAAACTAGAGAATGCATTCCCAGTTCAAATAATAATTCTTTCTCCTTGCTCATTAAAGGTATATGGTATATAGCTTCGATAGATCAATTCCAAAAAGATTATTAGTGACTAAGCTAATTATGTCATAAAATATCTGCTTTTAGATAATTAGTGTAATTAGAAACAAATCGTACATGGTAATAATTATAATAATAAAGGATAGAACAATGTAATGCAATTGCACTCCTGTTCTACAGGTCCCATGTTCTAATGCCATCACTTGGAGTTAGAATATTTAGAAAAAATACTTTGAAATAATAATAATGTAAGACCACGGTAGCTGAGTGATTAGTGTGCTCAACTCTGAAATTGGTAGACCCACGACTGAGACCACCAAGGAATGTTAGTAATGGCATCCAGTCTTAAGTCCCAAGCCATACTTTCTCAAGGATCAGTCAGAATTACTCCACTGACAGGCTAAAAAGCCTACCCGGGAGTGGAAACTTTCTAATAATAATAATAGTAATTATAGTAATAATAATAATACATTATGAAATAATAATAATAATAATAATAATTAATAATGATAATAAAAATAATTATTTTAAAAATACTGACTCTTCCAGTTAGGGTAAGCTAGGTAGCCACAACCAAAGATGACAGGTTGGAGCTGGAGTCAGTAAGGCTGGCTGCCCTTCCTAAAGCCCTGCGATGGGCTCGAACACAGCTTTGTAACTTCACAAGTCATATGCTCTAACCACTGTATTACCATGGTAATAAATAATAACTTTCAAAATGATGACATACCCTACTAAAGCAAGCAGGGCTCTATCATACCTTAATATGCTCAGTATGATGTGAGCTGTTGTGGGAAGAATGAAGCCCACACAGAGACAATGAGATTGACAGCCCTATGCCCCTCTATCCCATTTAGTCAACTCTTACAGCATGATGGGGATACAAGTTAGTATTCTCTTAATCCCATCAATAGTGATTAATAATAATAATAATAATAATACTGTAATAAAAACTATTATGGAATTACGATTTGCATAACCTAAAAGGGTGGCCACACACGTAAAGGAACTGAGGCAAAACAGTTTCATCTAATATTACGTACTTCCCTCTTCTTTTTTTTCAGTATAATAATAATCATAATAATAACTTTTGTTTCAATATGAATGTCATATTTATGGCAACAGGAGAGCATGTAAGGAAAAAAAGAATTGCATTTATAAAAGAATGGTAGTTTATGCTTACTTTTTCTTTCTTGTTTGTGGTCAATGAACTGCACTGCAGGTAGAAATAAATCTAGCATAGTACAATATTACATAGACACTGCTCAAGATACAGTCATCAACTTCCCTTAAAGTACTAATTTCCACACCCCGTGATTATTATATCTGCCTGAATGGTGCCAACAGAAAAAATAACAATTTTGCACTGGCTGTTATTAACTCTTGATCAGACACTTGAATGGCGACAGTTTATTGATTAGACACTTGCATGGCAAAAGTTTATTAATTCAAAATTTAAGAAATCTCATCAGAAACTGAGTTTTAATGCTAAAGAGAATGTATTGGCATAAAAAGGGAATATTTTAGGAGATAAAAAAAAATCAACAGCATGAAAATTACCTATTCTCCTTTTTTAATAATAGAAATCATAATGCGAACGCATGCCTCACTCAAGATTGTATTTAAAAAAAAAGAACAAATTCAAGGCTGCTATGTAGGTGAACAGCTCATGACAGACAATTGCAAGCTTAATAATAATAATAATAATAAAAAAAAAAAATGCAGTCTGTATACGTCCCTGCAATTAATTCTTATCATTTCAAGTATATATCCTTACAGAAGGAAAGAGATGTTGGTACTACCCTAAGGATGAATTTTCTCTACCTGATGGAGATAAGACCTGACTGAAGAAGTTTCTGGATTTTAGCAGCTACGTCAGGATTTTTCAGGTGACTGAAAAAGAATACATATTATTAGTGAAGGGAAAAGAGAGAAAAGAAAAGAAAAGAAAGAAAGAAAGAAAAGAAATCCAGATACATATTTGCATGAGGAATAAAAGACGCTAATGATAAGTTTTGGTCTTCTGTTAGGTAGTAACATATGTCAACACCGTTATTCTTAAGCAAATTTAGCGGGGTAACAGAGATTCTTCATAAACACAGTTTTAACTGGTGATGGTTTCATTTCTCCCTCTGGCTGTCTTTTTAAATATTTGACCGTTTCTCACTATTCTCTTGACTACCACTTGCTTTTAAGAGTACTAAATAATACCCTCCTGTTTATCACGATTTCCGAAAATATATTTACTTCCAAGAGTACTAAAATACGCCTAAGATTGTCTTGTTCATTTCAAAATTATAAAGGGTGGCTGAGTTACAGTGCACCTCCATTCAGCTAAAATGCGCTTATATACTTCCATGCTCGGCTGCAGGATAATACAAAAGAGGGCAACCCAGTTTCCTCTTTCCACCCCAGTTAGTCCACTTTTACAACAAATGGGGGAAATGGAGGTGGAATTCTTGTCTGCCATCCTAGGAAAAGAAAAGAAGAAAATGCAGAGTAGGAGAAAAAGAGAAAGAAATTTGGTAGGTAGAGGACATTAAACTCCTAGCTTAGAGAGAACCCGCATCTCGCATTGTAAGATGTACAATAGATGACATGGAGATAGATATTCAAGTAATAAATGCAGATGTTATGAGTAAGCTTCTGTAGGTATAGAACGAACAGTAATACTTTACCATAACTACCAAAATGATCATTTATTTGTTGGCATAGGTTCTTGAAGGCAACACTTGGTTCTGGCCCTAAAGTCTATTACGAGAAAATATATATACAGGGTTTATATATACATATATATATATATATATATATATATATATATATATATATATATATATATATATATATATATATATATACTACCATATCCTTCCAAGGCTCCAACAGCCGAATTGGCCGTCAGCTATCGTTAAAATGTACCAGCTAACAGCCAAGTACGTAATTGGCCAACCAGTTTTAAAGGACCACTTAACACTCATATATCCACAATGCTGAATCCCCCTCCCCCTCAAATCATTTATACAAAAAGCATCTTCGTCAAGTGTTCATCCTCCAGAGCTGCAAGTTAAAAGGGCAGCACCAAGAGGGCAAACTGCCAAAACCAAACCCTGACCCTCACGAGTCACATGACCCTGGGAAAGGCTTCAGTCACTTGGGTGATTACCTCATCTCTTAACACAACACATACTTAAACGCAATCTTTTATACACCAAGAAGTGAATCTCTAGTAGTCATTTCTAGATGATTTCTATTCAGACATGAGAGCAACCAAGGAAACACATTAGGGAAGACGGCACTCCACACAACCAAACACTCCCCGAGAGCTCTGTTAGGAAAGCCCAGGAATGACAGTGGTCTTCCTTAAAAATTTAGAGCTGTTCGGACAGGGAGGTTAGTGAACATCAACAACTACAAAATGAAGTACTAATAGTATATAAAATAAATAAAATCACATAATTTCAGTGAAACTATTTACTCTGCCCTAATGGGACAATGAATGATGATATAGATAAAAAAAATAAGATCCCCACAAACATAAAGCTATTTTGACAACAAATCTGTCAGCACTTTTTTGAAGGCACAAATTTAGATGCCAAATAAGAAAGTTCAGCTCAACTATCAAATTATGACAACAAATATATAATTATACAAAATAATAACTTCAACACAAATATCAAACTATCACAAAACTAAAACTATTTACTTACTCTTGAAGGGCACGAGGGTCACTTTGCATTTGTTCCAATATCATCCTCATGGCAGGGTCCTTCAAAATCTGCTGGACTTCGGGATCAGCCATGGCCCTCTTGCGAACCTATAATTGATTTATGTCAAATGATATTCATTAGATAAAGTATCATTACCATTATAACTATTATTATAAGACAAGCAACAAGCCCAGCTGGAAAAAATCATAGATATAAACTAGATGGCTCCAGCATGGAAGCAACTTGGTGAGAAACAGGTAAAAGCCTAAACAGGAAAAAGTAAATTATACAATAACAGTACCACTCAGTATCGCAATACTGGCATCAATCAATTAAAATTTAAAAAATTAAGCATCAAAACCAGCTAGCTTAACCTTTTGAAGCCCACTGTAGTTTTTTACACAATGCTATAGATGTGCAAGTTTATAATAACTGGCTCAAATGTAATGGTACTACTTAGAAGTAAGCAAGAATTGTACAATGGATACTATCTTCGACACCTTGAACAATTTTTTCTCTATTTTGAGCAGCTGTGGCCACCTGGCGAGCTTTAGTGGAATGCAGTGTCAGGTTGGAAGTTGTCATTTTTAAATTCAAAACATGCTACAGTAATACTACATGCAAAAGGGTAGGAAAAATATAAAACAGTAGAGTAAAAACTATCTTACCTCTTCTGGGTCACTGTTGGCTGCCAGCATACACTCCCTGTATCCATCTAAAGCCTCTTGACAATTTCCATCTATGTCAATGGCTTTCTGATAGGCGTCTTGAGCTTTCGAGAACTGTTTTAATCCTTGGTAAATCTTACCTTTTCTTATATGACCCTTAACTAAAAGAAAAAAGAAATGATTAAGTAGGGACATTTTAATTCAAGGAGTTTAGTTGGAATATAGTTATTACAAAAAACAATCCCACTATGGCATACATGCATATATTTCCTTTTTACAAGAGTCAGATTCACACACGTATAAAAAAAAGCATAAACATCACAATGGAATTTTTTCTACCATCAGGCCAGGGACAATACCACATAGAATATTATATTTTTAATTATAATTAAATACCCTGCATATGTCACAGCTCACGAAGGATTTGTATGAAAAGCAATACACAAAGAACAAAATGAAGACTTTTACTGGAAGCTCTAGTTTTGACCGCTTTTTATGTGTCACTATTAATTTCCATTATGGAGGTGGTCGCAGACAGGTTGAAACTGGTGAATTAAGGTGGATGTCCTTCCTATAACCTTACAGTTGCTCGAAACAAGGTGGATGTCCTTCCTATAACCCTACAGTTGCTCGATTGCAGATCTGTGATCTCCGATGTCGAGTGCTTTGACCACTCTGATACTGCAGTCCCCTCTTGTTAGATCTCTTATAAAGTATTCAATATTTACCAGTCTCTCTTCTGAAATACTGAGCACAAGTACGTACCATCTATTACATTACAATATCCCTGTTGGAATATTCCACACTTCTATTCATTGGATATGATAAGAGGTGACGAAAAAGGTGAGGGAAATAAAGAGATGACTCTCCCTTTTTCGTGTACTTTTTTTAATGGCCACTGAAGAGCTGACAGAATGGATGCAGATGGGCAGGGTATAATTAAGCCATGCTGCCTTTCTCATTTATTCAGTTATAGCCACCCTGCTCGGTTCAGATAGACATGGCAACTTGTTCAAAAATCAATATGACAGCATATATTTCTGAAGCCCAACAATGTGGCCATAAATGAACCAAAAGAGAATAACTAAGGCCAAAGGTCTGGAATGGCAAAGTCCTTCAGCCCCAAAATTTTCCACTCCATCAATGACGACTGTCCAGGGTAAAACACATAACCTCATACAATCAAACACATTATGGAAGACTAAATTACACTCAACTATATTCACCAACACAACATACACTCCCTCAGAGTTCTGGAAGAAAGCCCGGAATTGGCAGTGACCTTCTTTGGGAACTAGGGGCTGCTCAAACAGGCAACTTAGGGAACAAAAACTACTCTAAAATACAAACGGTTGCAACCAGTCTAGCATGATGAGAAACAAGTTAGCAATCAATAAAAATGAAAGAATGATGGAGGTGGAGTCTGAAAACAGAAATATAACTAAGGACACTGATATAAGGAGTGGAAAGAGTGGATTACTACCAGGAACACTGTGTTTGGACTAATTTTTCCCATTCGACTCCTGCCAGTATCAGTAAAGAGTACAAATATATATATATATATAAAAACAATTAATCTCATCTAATCGTAAACATTTGCTCACAAGTACATCAGTATCATATAACTCTATTTATTTCATTAGCTTCTGAAACCCATGTAATCTGCTTACACATCCTTATCCAAAACCTCAGAAAATTTCACAGTAATATTTTCAATTACCAGAATAAACAAAATGGCCAAAAACAAACACACACGCACGCAAGTATGCATACACACACAGAAAAGAGAGAGAGAGACTGTGTGTGTGTGTGCTTGTGACACATAAAGTGAACAACAATGATTAATCAATACATTTTATGGAGCAAATATTCAGATTTCCTCAATAGTTGTCAACAGAAATTATGGAACCATTAGACCTAACCTTTTGAAATTTTTGTGTCCCTGTATTCATATTCTTTGACTAAGCAACAGTCCTTTTAAGTCTAGTTGGAACAGGCTTTATATCTTCTAGTTTACATACAAATACTGATGGTAAGATTCTCTCTCTATATTTCTTTGAATATAACCAAATAAACCTTCACTGTTTCGTGATCTAACATACAGGTTTCACTGCACATGATCATTCTTAAATATACGACACTGTAAAATCCCATGTTAACATTCGTTTTCCCATAATGCTTAACACAAAGGGATATATCACTAACCCCTTACAGAGAGACAGAAAGTCTTTTGATAATTCTATGAATATGTAAAGGGAAGTCCTTTATTAATTAATAATATAATCCCCAATAAAAATCCAAAACGCTTATTAACCTGATAATGAGATAAAAAGTTCATCAACATTTAATAATAACCTTATCACCCAGTAAGTCAATACAGACTCTTACTAATTCTTTGAAGGAACACAAAAATTCCTAATTCCATAAACATAAAAGTTTATCAATAACTAAAAATATCTCGACCCTTTATATAACAAAAACAAAAGTGTTCTTTTCTAATCCCAACAATGAGAAAAAAAAAAGTCCACGAAAAATTAATAAAAATATGACCATTAATAAAGGACCATAAAATTTCCTTAATATTCCTATGAAATATGAAAGCAAGTTTATTAAGCTTCCAGAATAACTCGACCCCTAATATATAGCCTGTTTATTAGTCCAATAACTTCTAAAAATAAAAGTTCATCTATTCATTAATGATAAACTGATAGTTCTCAAAGTCACAGCATGTCTTGAGAGAACATACATACATATACAATGGTGGCTATCCCCCTTGTAAGGGGATGGCAGAGTACAAGGACACACATTCACCAGAAAGTAGTATACTTCAATCACTCCTCTTGATTCCTAGGGGATGTAGCAGTGCTTCATCATACTCATTATCATCTCTTCTGTAGCATAAATAAAATAAATGGCCTTCCTACCCTTTTTTAGTCAGCTCTTATAAAACAAGGAATAGGGTAAAAAAGAAAAAACTTACTGAAATTAGGATCCAGCCTAATACATTCATCACAGTCCTTCAGTCCTAGATTAAATTCCGCTAGTTTTGTGTAACATGCTGCCCTATTGCTATATAGCTTAGGGTCTTCAGGATTCCGTTTGATGGCCTCTGTATAGTGCTTAATAGCCGAGGGGTAATCACCCTTTTTGAAAAATTCATTACCATTCTCTTTTTCTTCTTCTGCCTTGCTTGGGTCAATGTATGCTAACCTTTCTTGTTCCTTTATGATCTTTTCCAGCTGAAATAAGAAATTCGTAAAACATTACATTCACATAAAGTATGGTGCAAAGTCTCGTAAAACTTACCCTAACAAACATCAATGAGCATAACCAAATTCTAATAATGGGGGTAGAAAAAACAGGGAAACCTGAGACCAGGTTACAGTATTTTGGATGGGCAATTTTGAGATTGTTATACACAAGCACATAAGTGTAAGTGTCAATGAAAGCTCAAAATTAAGTGGAAGCAAAAGCTATATTTTGGTATCACGCAATTTTATCTATGTGTGGCTACCCTGATAACTTGAGCAGGAAAGTCAGTACACCATTTTCTGTATAGTAATTAGTCCCCATTCAAGTGTGGACAGACATGGAGCTGGGGGATTAAGGTTGGATGCCTTTCCTAACACCCCATTGTAGGATCAAATCTGAGTTAGGCGCTTCCCAACTCGCACATTCTATCACTGAACTACTGTGCCCCTAAATGGGGAAAAAATTTAATATTACAAATTTAAATGATAGAAAATCTTTTATTAGACGTGAAGCCATATTGTGCTGAAGATAAGCAGGAGGATTATTTCTGGAAGAGAAGAAGAGGATGAAGAAAAACAAAAAAACACACAACAACTGTCCTGCCAGTCTTAAACCTTTTGTATCAAAGGTGTTATTGAAGAAAATACTTAAGGAAGCATCAATACATAATTATTCCCCTACCTCCATCAATCACCTCCTACAACAATTAGGGAATCCAACTTTGGAATTCTCGTTTCCTACAAAAATCCCAGTAAAAATGAGTATGATGCATTTTTCCCAACTACTAAAAAATAATATAGTGAGTTACAAAAAATGCTGTCAGGCCAGAGGAATATAACTTTGGACAATTTACAGTAAAATTTATAATTAATAAAACTTATGGAAAAGTTACAATTATAATATAACAAACAGAATACACTGGGATTATTGTGGGTAACTAGATTAAAATAAAAAAATGCAGTACTTCTCTTATTAGCTTGATTTTGTTCACTGTATATGGTATATATTAGAATAAGAGAAAAATTATAACTTACATACAATTTCTATTTGATTTAATGCTTTTTGCTGCTCTGCAGATTCCGTTAGTAGAATAAAAATGCATGAAAAAAATAATCAAAGGACAGAAACCCCACACAACAACCGAGTCGCTGCTCACACCGACCCAACTTCCCTAGCCGGTTACGCACGGACCCCACAACCGGGCGGACGGGCCTCCTGCGGGACGGGCGCCACGCGAGGCAGCCTTGCACCTCGACCGTGACGGGGCGCGACCCCGACCGACGCCCAGAGCGGAGACGCACCGCTGAGCCCGGCGACTTATCTATCCACATATTAACGTATATATTACTGTACTGTACTACATTATTATTAATGTATGAAATTTCATTAATTCTGCATACTTTGTTTTATGTAGTAAAGTGTCTTTAGCATAAGTACTGTACAGTAGAGCATATTATACAGAATCCTTTTTTTTCCTATATACAACTTACAAACAATTCTACTTACGAACATAATTATGAACCTAACTTGTTCATAAGTTGGGGAGTGTCTGTACCTGATAAATGGATATATATGATCTTTCATATTTGGAAACAAACCTGGCGAGCTGTTATGTAGCATATGTAAGACAGGATGATAACTTCAATGAAAGTTTTTATGATACTTTTTCACTCCACTTTAAATAGAAATCAGTTTCCCAAAACTAGAAAACTCATTCAAGTCATACCTCGAACCTTCCTCTTTCCTTCCCAGACTTACACTATTCGACCAACACCCTCATAAGCTTTCAAAAATGTCAGGGGTCTACTGAGAAATTATACATTTGTGTATGCATGTATT
>JAXCGZ010021609.1:0-20000 GCA_037179515.1 Halocaridina rubra
TACAAAGGGTTTTGTGAAGGTTTGGAAGAAAATAGACCAACACTAAGGTGCAGGAGTAATACTGGACCTTTACCATCAATACAAAATATCTTACAAACTACATCAACACAATAACCTCTGGACCTGCCACCCTGACCACTTTCTCCCGCACTAAATTAAAAAAAAAAAAAAAACTTGAGTGACTCGAGTGACGAAGACAATTCAGCCAGTGTTACCAAGTACACCAGTCTAAATTTCCCCCAAGTATCACCAAACCTTCAAAAATTCCTCTAGTAATATATATATATATATATATATATATATATATATATATATATATATATATATATATATATATATATATATATATATATATATATATATATATATATATATATATATATATATATATATATATATATATATATATATATATTTATGATTGTACTTTGAGAAGGTGACCAGCTTAGGTCACGAAATTAATAAGTACTTTATATATATATATATATATATATATATATATATATATATATATATATATATATATATATATATATATATATATATATATATATATATATATATATATATATATATATATATATATATATATATATATATATATATATATATATATATATATATATATATATTTGTTGTCTTATTTAATGGGCTTTTCCTTCCATTTTAGACTGTATGTTAACAGTTCAGTGTTATATATATATATATATATATATATATATATATATATATATATATATATATATATATATATATATATATATATATATATATATATATATATATATATATATATATATATATATATATATATATATATATATATATATATATATATATATATATATATATATATATATATATATATATATATATAATGTTATGGTTTTTATTTGAGGAAAACTTACTTCTTTTTGCTATGAGACTCATTAGTTTTACTTATAATATTTAAATTATTATTATTATTATTATTATTATTATTATTATTATTATTATTGATTATTATTGATATTACTATTATTATTTTATTATTATTATCATTACATTATATTGACCTTTTGGCTCATTAAACCATATAGCATATGCATCGGTATCCTCAAGACTCCAGCTTCATCGATAGAGGGAGTCCAAGGTATGCCTTTTCCTGTTTGCACTTATAATATGTTTTTTTTTTCAATTACATTTCAGGTTTCAGGAGGTGTAAATTTTGCATACCCTTTTTCAGTTACTTTTCAGGTTCCAGGAGTTGTGAATTTGAATATGTTTTTTCAGTTACTTTTCAGGTTTAAGCAAGAGTGAATTTTGCTAAGATTGCAAATTAAAGAGTCTTCCTTCAATGACCTCATCTACACAACGTAAGTACTGTATATTCATTCTTAAGTGTAATTTGCATAATAGTTTTGTTACGTCTAGTCGTGTATGATAATGTTTATTGAAGTTTCAGTAAATTTGGCTTGAATATATACAGTATTTATTGATATTTTTGGGGGGATGTCATTCTTTCATGAACATTGCTTGATATTTTTGTAAATGCTTTTAAATATGCTTCAAAATTAAGACAATTAGCTTAATATGGTGAGATGCTACTTCCATCCCAGCAGCATTTCCCTATGTTTTATTGGGTCGCTGTTTGCACTACCCTGTTGGAGCTTGTGTTGGTATAGCTTAATTTTACGGCCGCATGCTCTTCCTGGCACCGACGCTTACCGTGATCTGGGCTTGGAACCGGCACTAAGTTGAGATTGATTTGTTCCCCCAGTGGATTCTTGAATGGGCCACCCACCAGAGGTTGGGTCTTACCTTGTAAAGATGCAGTTGAGAATATAAATATTAAGTCTCAAAAAAATAATATACAATTACGTATGGTGCAGTGAATATAAACTTTTTTATGTATATATGTATGTATATGTATATATATGTATATGTATGTGTATATATATATATATATATATATATATATATATATATATATATATATATATATATATATATATATATATATATATATATATATATATATATATATATATATATATATATATATATATATATATATATATATATATATATATAGCCTGTGCCCGGTGGGGCGGGCACAATATCAAAGAATAGCCTCACCGTATTCCCTGCGTGTCGTAAAAGGCGACTAAAAGTGGACGGGGCGGGGGGACTTGGAATCCCCCCTTGTACCAACCTCCTGTGAGACGTCAAAGAAGAGGGGGAGTAGAGGGGAGAATAACTTCTCCCCAAACTGTTTTCCTTTTTTGATGTCGGCTACCCCCCAATTAAAGGGGGAAACAGCCAAGGTATATATATATATATATATATATATATATATATATATATATATATATATATATATATATATATATATATATATATATATATATATACCTTGTATAGCTCCAAAGTCGAGAGCAAAATCTGCTTTGGTAGGCTTTCTGCCAATTAATCTTTTAACGCGTCATGAAAACGTTGATTACTTTGTGTAAACAGAGCGTTTTTTGCAATTATAATTGTCCACCACGTGTTCAGAACATGATTTTTCTTGTGCTGAATGAACGATATATTTAATGTCATTGTGAAATTTTGTTCTAATGATTAGCTGATGACATTTGGGTTTTCCGGATAGATGAGTACAGATTTAATTTATTTCTAACAATGTTTATGACTACGTGTGAGGACAGAATGAGCTCATTTAATTGAACACTCGTAGGTAGAATGTATGTTGGAAAATTTATAATTCTGTATGAGGAAGTTTTACTTCAAGGTGAGGAGAGTTTATTTAATCATTCACATATCGACAGTTCACAAACCCTATTATTATATATTTGCATGTATGTCTATGCATGTAATATTAATTATATTTCATTGGTAGAGGATTTTAAATTTGAGATCGCTTGTAGGCCTCTACCGAAGCCGTGTCAGGATTTCCGACTTTAGGGGGTTATAAGATCGAAGGGTAATAACACATAGGAAATCCTCCACAATATATATATATATATATATATATATATATATATATATATATATATATATATATATATATATATATATATATATATATATATATATATATATACTTTTCTTTATTGTTTTTTGTAAACTATATTTAGGAATAATTTGACGTAAGTAGAATTATATTAAATTAAGGTCAGTATATAAAGAAATATTAGTTTAAATACACAATGAGTGGCCATGAAAAACATTGTAAATATTCGTAAATTTACCCACCACACATTCACCAATTTACCTTCATTAGCTTTAGCGTACATAAATAATATTAAATATGTTTAAATATAATCAAGTAAATAAACTAACAAAATAGGTTTCTGTGTGGGCAATAGTTTGTGTTTAGTCATTAGTTAAAATCAATCCATATGTGCGGAATACCTGTGTTTCAAGACAGCTTATTTTTATAAAATACATGAGAGAAATTTAAAATGGCATAATGGATGTACACCTCAAGACAGTTTGTTGATTTAGTTGCAGTTTAGTTAATTATGTGCATCTCTATACAATCAAAATGTTTTTCTTTCTTTCTTTTTTTATGTATCAGTTTCATGACTTTAGTCTGTTGTGGTATATTAGTTTGTCATGAGGCGAGATATTGATGACGAGTTAACCGATTTGTTTAAGACATTGTAGACGTCAAACATTCTCTGCTTACTTATAATTTACTTTATTTTGCAATGTTCTTGATTGATAAAGTTGAGAATATAATATCATTAATGGTATGATGATTAATTTGAGCTCGTTTGCATTCAAGTAATGATATAGAATAGGATGGGAGGGGAAAAAAGGGGGAGGGGATTAAGAATATAAAGGAATTGGAGGGAAACACATGAATATTAAATAAAGTAAGAGAGAAAAAAGAGAGGGGCAAACCCTCCTGCTAAGTTTTAATTAATTCATAATGTGGCTATAGCTTTACATGACCCCATTGCCCAGACATGACTCTCCTTTTTATTGTTATTTAACACACTCCCAAGGAAGGTGTGAAATAATATCATGGGAAGAGAGAGAAAAATAATGGCTTTCTCAGAATGAATGAATGAAAAAATGACATGCAATTTAGCTCCATAGAAACAAAGCCTTCAAGGGTTGAAACTCCTAAAACATGTAATATATATCATTATATTGATAGAGGTAGTTCTTCACCAACATTTGCTATATGTCGGCCTTTGGCCCCAGATATATATGCTGTGGATAGGGAGATATTGAAGCATTTGTAGGTATGGGCATAGTACAGACCTCCAAAAATCCATGGGTTCCACAATTACTCTTAATTTCTAATCAAGAACTAGGTGAATGGAGAATTTGTGGTGACTTTAGGCAACTGAATAGTATCACTAAACCAGACAAGTATCATTGCCTCATATTAGTAGTGTATCAATGAAACTGTACAAGAATATTATATTTAGTAAAATTGATCTTCTCAAGGCTTACCATCAGATTACAAAATCATGACTTGTACTACATTACCTCAACATCTCATCCAAGGCCATTTCTCCTCATATTTTGTTGTAAATCAGTTTTCCTACTTTTACATATTTCACATGCTGGGATTAATGGTACAGTACACCTCATTGAGGCTAGGTACTTTTGGCCCAATATGAACTGTGGTATTAAAAGCTGGACTAAAGAGCATACATCTTGCCGACAAACCAAACTACAGCGTCATACTTGTGCACCTATTACTAATTTTACAGCGCCTTTTCAGAGATTTGAGTTTGTCCAGTTAGATATAATTGGCCCTCTTCCTTCAAGTAAGATTCCCAGATAAAACTTTTACAGCACCACAGCAGTGTGTTTGTGGTGATCTGTCTATCACACACAGTTTCATTAGTTATACCTTGTGTGTGTTTTATTGTAATACCATAATCAGTATTGCATCAGCCTACATGTATATATTCGTTTAAAAGACTATTTTATAACTATCATTTATTTTGTCATTAATTTCATAATTTTCTCATGAATAAATGGGATTTGTTTGTAAAGTTAATCTAAATCTTAGGAAATCCTTAATTATGTAAAATATGATAAAATATATCCATTTATTTTAGAATGTGATGCTCGTCTGATTTGTTTACAGAACGGACGAGGACTCTATCTGGAGACAGCACCAGGTGATGACCTATTGTTAGAGACTCGTAAAATTCGTGTAAATTTACGAGCCTCCCTTTTCGCCCCTTGGACTAGTGCTGTCGAATTTGTCAAGCAGTGACTGTGTTTCAATATTGTATAAAGTTCTTGGATTTTGAACCATTATTATTTTGATATTAAGTGTTGTTTGTTTTGATGTGTCCAGCAGTCGTGCCTGGAGCTATAACTCTTTGTTATTTTTGTAAAATTTACCTTATTGCTGCCTAAACTAAAGTAAAATTTATCCTTTTCTTTTAAGCTGAAATATTGCTCTCCATTATAATGTTAAGTTTTTTTCAATATATTTTTACATTTTATCAATGCGTCTTTCATTTAAGCCTGGATTTATGCAGAGTTCAGTTTAATATTATTTAGTGTATGTGTATCATTAACTAGTGGGAGTTCTCCACTACTATTAAGCAAACATAACTCATTCCCTCCCCCTTTAGTACCGTACAGTTTGTCTGTTATTTAATTATAAGCCAGTAAGGTTTAGCCCAACTTTATTTGAAGTTGGTTGAGTAAATATTATTGTGTACGGTAGCCTGCAAAAACTGAGAGTAGACTATTCATTGACCAGGAGAAAGCAGGCATTCTGGGAATAGTCACCACATATTCTAATTTTTTCTGGTCCTTCGAATCGGATGGTGCGTAGCCTAGCTAGCATACTTTACTACATTTACTGAATGAAATTTGGAATAGGCTACCTTTGGTATTGTTTTTGAACTTTGATATTAAAACACTGTACATAAATCCATGGCATATTTTTTATGATATCACTGCTGATGTCGAATTCTTTAGTCCAAGGGAAGGTTTAGATTAGCTATTTGAATACATGCATGTGCAATGAAGTGTACCTAGGATATAGATATTGTAATCCTAGTGAAATTAGGTATTAGTTTAGTTTGGCCACCTAGCCAAAATTATTGTGATTTGTATTAGGTAAAGATTAATCCAGCTAGATGTCTTTACCATCAATCGATGAAAGTAAAGCGTTTGAACTTTACAAGGTTGTAACCAACGATCTGATAGAGATGCTCAGTTCTATAGAACATGACCTTAAAGCATCTCCTCCACCATCCTTACGGTCGTTACAGTTTTCAGAAGCAGAACTTACAAAGTTGTATGAGTCCATTGATGTACTTTGGACAGCTAGTCAAGATGCTATTGATAGTACCCAGCTTAGCCAAGTTTCTAGAGAACACAGAAATCTGAAACGTAATGCCTATAAAGTGCTCATACAAATTAAGTCAGCTATAGATGATCATTTGTCCTTTGGTAGTCAAGCACAAGCTACAACTAGTCAAGCTCCTAGTCAAACGGTAGTACCTGCTAGACCCCTTCCACACCCTAAGTTGCCTGAGATTAAGATTCCTGAATTTGATGGTCAGTTGAGTCAGTGGAATTGTTTTTGGGATTCCTTTAGTAGTTTAATTGATAGTCGTCAAGACATTGACCCAGTATTGAAATTTAGCATGCTCAGATCTTATTTGAGAGGTAAAGCTTATAGAATAATTGAAGGTCTTCCCATAACTAGTGATAATTACAGTATAGCAGTAAGTTTGTTGAGAAAAAGCTTTGCTGACAATGATATTTTGTTGCAACAATTACATTTAGATTTGATGGACATGAAACCCCCTGAACATAATTTAACTGAGTTGACTGAATTTCAGTTAACATTTCAAAGTTTGTTGATGCAAATAGAGGTTTTAATCCAAGTACCTTGTGATGACTACCTAATAAAAGACATAATTGCTAAGAAACTTAGTCTTAAAACTTTAGAGTACCTTTTTAATAAGTACAATACTTATACTTTGACTATTGCACAATTGAAGGATGGTATTGGACACCTTATCAAGGTCATGGAATGTTCTCGTATTCTCTCTGATCAGTCTAGGAATAAGCAAGTTTCACATTCTGATGCACATTCCAAAACTAAAGTAGTAGCTAGTCAGAATTCTAGTACAAATTCTAATCATAGGTTTAGTACAGTATCTAAACAAGTAGTTGTGTCCCAGACTCACAATAAGTCTAATTCGTCATCTTACAATTCAAGGACTGGGAACAAACCTTGTATCTTTTGTAATGATATTCATAATACTAAGTTTTATTCTAATTACGCAACTCATGAAGTCAGGAAGAACAGAGTTAGAGAGTTAGGACTATGTTTCGTGTGTATGCAGAAAGGCCATAGAGCCTCACAGTGTAGAGAGACGGCTGAGTGTAGAAATTGTAATGGCAAACATCATACCTTTCTCTGCATGAAACTAACCAACTGTAGCACTGCACTTAATCAAGTGTCAGTTGCGTTTAATGCCCCAACAGTTATTAATAATGGAACTAACCTTAACAGTAACATTCCCACTAATCAAGTAGTAGTGGATGATAAGTTTAGAATCCTGTCAGGAAGAGATGACAGTGTCGCTAATTCTGTTCAAACAGATGTCCGGACTAATAAGGTTCCACTTCCTTCAGTAGCACTTCCTACAGCAGTTGTTGAGATTTCTGGTGCTGGGGTACGTGAAACAATTAGGATGTGTTTAGATACTGGTGCTCAACGGTTTTCATTCATTCTGCAGTAGTAAAGCACCTTAAACTCAATCCAGTGTTTCGTATCTCACTTAAACTGACTTCATTTGGTAATCAAGCCGAAAAAATTTTGTGTGACGTCGTTCGTGTTGTAGTACGCATTGGTACACAACGTATTCCTATTTATGCTGTCGTCTATGATAAAGTTAACAGTACGTTATATGTACCTGGCATTGCTAGTGTTGCAGAAACACCCACAAAAAAGGGGATCAAACTTGCAGATTCTAACATTGATTCTGATGTGATTAGTGACATAAGTATGGTAATTGGTGCAGATTACTATTCTAGATTTGTGACCAACCGTACTTTCTATTCCGGAATTACACTTTTGTCTAGTCCAGCAGGTTCAATTATCTTTGGACCTATGCCAAAGTGGGCAATTAGTTCTCAGTCAGTGAACACAGTTAATGGGCAACATGTGCTTTGTGCTCGTGTAGGAGTACAAACCCTTGAGTCCGAAGTTCAGAACCTTTGGAATTTAGATGTTGTTGGTATTAAGAATGAAACTTTAATGCCTGAGGAAGTACAATCAGTGAGTCATTTTGAGTCCACTTGCCAGAAGGCAGACAATCAGTATTTTGTGGAATTACCCTTTACGGGCACTGAGAGACCAGCAACTAACTATAAAAGAGCTTATGGTCAGCTCATGTCACTAGCTAAATCCTTTGCAACTCATCCAGAACTTTATGGACAATACTCAGAGATTTTTAATGAGTACATTGAATTGGGATTTATTGAGAAAATTGATAACCCTTCGGTTACAGATGGGTTGACTCATTACTTGCCTCATCATCCAGTCTACAAGAATTCTCCTACCACTCCTATTAGAGTAGTGTTTAATGCTTCTAGTAGAGCTGATTCAAAATCAAAGAGTCTGAATGAATGTTTACTAACAGGCCCAAGCCTAACCCATAAAGTTGTTGATGCACTCATTGAATTTCGTACTAACCCTGTAGCTGCTGTATCAGACATTTCCAAAGCCTTCCTACATATAGGTATTTTGCCAAACTGCAGAGATTTCTGTAGATTGTTGAGGTTCGAGGATGAAACACTTCAGAAGGTAGTTACCTATAGATTTAAAGTAGTAGTTTTTGGTGCAACATCATCTCCCTTTTTGCTTCAAGCACTCACATATCACTTGGAGACACATTCACATCCAGTAACTAAGTCTCTGATCTCTCATTTCTATGTAGATAACTTTGTTTGTAGCTATTCAGACCCTGAAAAGTTAAAAACAGAGTATCCCATTGTAAATTCTATTTTAGGAGAAGCCTCTATGCCATTACAAGGTTGGGTGAGTAATGATGTAAAATTTAATGGTGAAGTAGGTGTTAATCATGACCAATTGGATCTGAATATTATAAATGTTTTAGGAATTTCTTGGAATGTTGTAAACGATGAAATCAAATTGTACTCCAGTAAGAAAGTGTGCAAGGAGGAGTGTGTGCATCATCAAATCACCAAGAGATCAGTTGTATCTGTAATTGCTAGTGTATTTGATCCTTTAGGATTGTTATCACCAATCTTGATCAAGGGAAAGTTATTCATTTCAAAATTATGGAGAAGTAAGTGTTCTTAGGATGAACCTTTGCCAGAACCTGTAGTACAAGAATTTTCAGTTATTTGCAGAGATTTGAATCAGATGTCAACCATTCAGTATCCTAGATTTGCAATTGTTCCTGGTGTATCAGATTTGCACATATTTTGTGATTCATCTAAAGTAGCTTATGGGTTAGTTGCATATGCTGTGGACTTAAGAAGCAAATCTAGTGATATCATTATGAGTAAAGTAAGAGTATCACCAAATCCTCCACTCACCATTCCTAAGTTAGAGTTACTCTCACTTACTTTAGCCTCAGCATTGGCTCAGGCACTCTTGTCTAATGAGAAATTAGCATTCAAAGGTTGCACTATATGGTGTGATAGTGAAGTTGCCATTAATTGGGTGTATCATGATTCATCATCAGATGTTTTTGTGAGAAACAGAGTGTGTGAAATTCGCAATTTGCAATCTAAGTTTGATTTGAACATTTTACATGTCCCTTCTAGAGAGAATCCTGCAGATATTTTGACCAGAGGTGTTAGTGTATCAAAGTTGAATAGCAATGTCATGTGGAGACACGGACCTCCATTTTTGCTTAATCCATCAGAATATCCACAACAGAAAGAGTTCATTGTTAATTCTACAGTAGTGTATGAGATTTTAACAGAACCTAATGTTAATGAACCCATACTTCCTCATTTTGAGATGAGTAAATATTCATCTCTTACTAAAGTTATGAGAATCATGTCATATGTAAAGCAGTTCTGTAATCATTATTTCCACGACAAGTTCAGGCTGAATACTCTTCATGCTTATATTAGATTAGCCCAGTTACAAAGTTTTCCTACTTTATTTGCATTTTTGAAATGACCTGAGCAAAGTGCTAAACCAGCTTCTGAACTCATCAATTTAGTCAAACAATTAGATTTACATTTGAACAAAGATCAGTTAATTTGTTGTGGCAGTAGATTGCAGAATTCAGATCTATCTCCTGAAGCACAATTTCCAGTTTACTTACCTGTCAAATATCCATTGACCTAACTTATAATAGTTCATTATCATATTCAACATCATCATTGTGGATTAGGACAAATGTTGTCAGGACTTAGGAATCAGTTTTGGATCTCTAAAGGTAGAGTTATTGTGAAGAAAATATTAAAAACATGTATTTTGTGTAAAAAGGCAGTTGGCAAGACAATCTCTCAACCAGGTCCCCCTCCTTTACCAGAGGAAAGTGTCAGATTTGTTAGACCCTTCAACTTAGTTGGAGTAGGATAGGTTGTAAATGATGCCTTTGAATTTCCTGTTTTTGCTCTATACTTTATAATGTTTGTACATGTGATTTATTTAGCTTCTTACCCTTTTTGGGGGGAGAGTGTGGTGATCTGTCTATCACACACAGTTTCAGTAGTTATACCTTGTGTGTGTTTTATTGTAATACCATAATTAGTATTGCATCAGCCTACATGTATATATTCGTTTGAAAGACTATATTATAACTATTATTTATTTTTTCATTAATTTCATAATTTTCTCATGAATAAATGGGATTTGTTTGTAAAGTTAATCTAAATCTTAGGAAATCCTTAATTATGTAAAATATGATAAAAAATATATCCTTTTATTTTAGAATGTGATGCTCGTCTGATTTGTTTACAGAACGGACGAGGACTCTATCTGAAGACAGCACCAGGTGATGACCTATTGTTAGAGACTCGTAAAATTCATGTAAATTTACGAGCCTCCCTTCTCGCCCCTTGGACTAGTGCTGTCGAATTTGTCAAGCAGTGACTGTGTTTCAATATTGTATAAAGTTCTTGGATTTTGAACCATTATTATTTTGATATTAAGTGTTGTTTGTTTTGATGTGTCCAGCAGTCGTGCCTGGAGCTATAACTCTTTGTTATTTTTGTAAAATTTACCTTATTGCCGCCTAAACTAAAGTAAAATATATCCTTTTCTCTTAAGCTGAAATATTGCTCTCAATTATAATGCTAAGTTTTTTCAATATATTTTTACATTTTATCAATGAGTCTTTCATTTAAGCCTGGATTTATGCAGAGTTCAGTTTAATATTATTTAGTGTATGTGTATCATTAACCAGTGTCATTTCACAGATGATGATGGAGAGACGTGTACATGTTTAAATTAATATTTCTTATCTGTATTTATCAATGAAAACTTTGAATATATTCCAGAGGTAGAATACATATACAAAGACCGTCCCGATAATATGCTTAGTACGATAAATATTACAAAGGAGGATGTATTAAAAGAAATAGATAAATTAAAGTCTCATAAATCTTTGGGACCTGATGAAATTTGTGTTAGAGTATTAAAGAAGTTGTCCACCAACTGCACTATTGTATAATTTAATAAAATTAGGATTGGTACCCAAGGAGTAGAAACTGGCAGATGGTACCAATATTTAAAAAAGGAGAATGGTTTAAAAAGTAAAACTACACCTGTATATTTTCTTCTTAAGTTCAATATAATATTTCAAAATAACCAACTGTATATAAAAAATGAATAAATAAAGCCATTAACTTGATAAAAGATGAGATACTAGTGTAATATTTTTTTATGTTTATAAGTGTGGTTTATATCATATAGTTTTGTTTTCTATAGATTATGTATTGATTGTTCTTTTGCCTTTCCAGACTCACCTGCCTCCCCCTGTCTCGTCAGCAGCTGACATAGTAAGTTTTCTCCTGATAAGCAAGTCTCTCCCTCCCTATGTATGCACACCACATGAGTACAGTGTACTGTACATGTACTATTTACTGTATTTTACTATACAGTAACACAGTACAGGTATTGTAGTGTAATATGTATATGTGTTGTTTTATTATACTGTACAGTACATGTATACTGTAGAGTACCTGTATATTATGTTAATTTCAACGTTTGGGAATAGTATTAAGATCAGTTTTAGTAATTTTTAAGAACCATTAGGAACATAGGGTCCCCCTTAAAAATTTTTTTTGTTGACCCAGGTTCGAATCTAAGTGAGTTCCGACTTATGTCAGCTGTCAGGAACAGAACCCTGATGTTACATGAGAACTTCCTGCATGTATAAGTCAACTCGCTTTTTACACGTTTCTTTAATACACAAAATTGGAATAACGCCTCCAAAAAATACTAGTAAAAAAATATGAAATACACGAGTAACGTGCTCGTGAAAAATTCGATTTTTTATTTTTTTATTTTAGTAAATAAGCGACCACCTTGGAAGCACTTTGCTGCCATGTGCTTTAGTGTCTGTTTACTCAGCATACTGTGTGTATATATTGCTTGTTCTAACTGTTTTTGTGGTAAGGTTTGTGTTTTTTGCAAATATTTATATACAAATCTATCATGGCCAGTATACACCTAGGAAAAGACTGTGGAAGTGCTTCTATTCCCAAAAGAGTGAGAAATGCAATAAACCTTGAAGTAAAACTTCAAGTTTTGGACCGTTATGAGCGTGGTAAGAGCGCAAGTGCTCACTGCCACCAGGCTCGTCCCATGCTTGTTGCTCACCATATATAAAGTGAGTAATGTGTTTTACATTCAGGCATTGCATAATGAGATTTTTATTTAGTTTTTTATTCTTGCTTTGGTTATTTATTAATTATATTGTATCTTTGTTTACGCTTGCAGATAGAGATTCGTTCTCCCACATCCTCCTCCTCTTCTCCCACTGCTTTAGTTATGTGCTCACCGCCACCACGCACGTCCCAGTGTATGCCTATTGCCCACCACATAATAGAGTGAGTTTATTTGTTTACAGTAAATATGTATATCTTTTATACTGGACACGATTTCTATGGTAATATAAATAACTACAGGTCTCTCTGCTTTGTTATGTACTTATAAAGTATGTTTTACTTATCTTATGTCTTTGACATAGTGTGTTTATGTACGGATGTGGAACGTATCTATGCCTATTATCATTGTTTCTTATGGAAAATGACTGGTTACATTACTCGAATTTTACATTACACGTGCCTTCTTAGAACCTATCCTTGTGTAGTTCCAAGAGGTGAGTATATATATATATATATATATATATATATATATATATATATATATATATATATATATATATATATATATATATATATATATATATATATATATATATATATATATATATATATATATATATATATATATATATATATATATATATATATATATATATATATATATATATATATATATACACACACCTTGTTCCTTTTTCACGTGATTTTTTTGTCCACGACATTGCTATAATGCCCCCAAAATTTAATAGTAAAAAAATTCATATTTCGCAAATAACGCCCCCCAAAAAATTCAGTTTTTTTTATTTTATTTTAGTAAATAAGTGCCCGCGGATGCTTTGCCTGCCACGCTGCCATCAGTGTGCTGTTACCCAGTATAGTGAGTGGATATATTTTGTATTCTGTGTTTGTGTTATGTTTGTATTTTCAGTTCTTTTGTATTTTAAAGATTATATATTGTACTATCATGGCCAGTAAAAGCCTAGGAAAAGACTGTGTAAGTGCTTCTACTCCCAGAAGAGGCAGAATGGCAGTGATTCTTGAAATAAAATTGCAAGATTTGGGCTGTTATGAGAGTGGTGAGAATTAGGTCCCCATTAATCCGGCAATGCCTTTCAGTGAATGTTGCGGTTTGTGTGCTCCTTTCTTTTATACTTTAAAGATTATATATTGTACTATCATGGCCACTAAATGCCCAGGAAAAGACTATAAGTGCTTGTACTCCCATAAAAGGCAGAAAGGCAATAATTCTTGAAATAAAATTGCAAGGTTGAGCCATCATGAGAGTGGTGAGAGTACGGTCACCATTGAACAGGCGTTGCATCTCAGTGAATGTATGTACGTACACACTATCCGTGAAAATGAGGAAAAAATAAAAGTGCAAAAACTGGTTTTAGTTTAACTTCGGCTAACTCTTCATATTCTTGATCGGATATTATGGGGAAAATGGAAAAAATGGTAAGTAAGAAGTTTTCATATTGTCGATCAGATATTCTGGAGAAAATGGGAATATAGTAAGTGTACGACACTGCTTCTACAAGTACAAGCTTAGTTTACCGTAGATCTGGACAAAAATTTCCCTAAGTCCATATTGAGTACCCTAAGCACAATGAAATTCATCATTATTATAAATATTATTATTATTATTATTATTATTATTATTATTATTATTATTATGATTATTATTATTATTATGATTATCATTATGTACTCAACGTAGATATCACTCATAATTCTCTGATTACCCTAAATTAGGGTATTTTATCCACTGTGCATGGATATATTTATAACTGTGTTTTCCGTTCTTTTGTATTTTAAAGATTATATATTGAACTAGCATGGCCACTAAATGCCCAGGAAAAAGACTGTATAAGTGCTTTTACTCCCATATAGGGCAGAAAGGCAATAATTCCTGAAATTGAATTGCTAGGGTTGAGCCTTGATGAGAGTGGTGAGAGTACGGTCGCCGTTGAACAGGCATTGCATCTCGGTGAATGTATGTACGTACACACTATCCGTGAAAATGAGGAAAAAATAAAAGTGCAAAAACTGGTTTTAGTTTAATTGCGGCTAAGTCTTTATATTCTTGATCGGATATTATTGGGAAGATGGAAAAAATGGTAAGTAAGAAGTTTTCATATTGTCGATCAGATATTCTGGAGAAATGTGAAAAATGGTAAGTGTACGACAACTGCTTCCACGAGTACAAGCTTAGTTTACCCTCGATCTGGACACTAAATCCATATTGAGTACCCTAAACGTAATAAAATTCATCATTATTATTATTATTATTATGATTATTATTATATACTCTACCTAGATATGACTCATCATCATTCTTTGATTACCCTAAATTAGGGTATTTTATCCACCGGTGTGGATATATTTATAACTGTTTGTGTTTTCAGTTCTTTGTGTGGATATATTTATAACTGTTTGTGTTTTCAGTTCTTTTAAATTTTGCAGATAATTGTATACCTGTATCATGGCTAGTTGCATAATGAAAAAAATTTAGTTTTTTAGTCTTGCTTTTGTTAATTGTTTCTTATATTTGGCATATAGGGGTTCCTTCTCCTCTTCTTATACTGCTGACGTCACGTGCTCACTGCCACTATGCTTGTCCCATGCCTGTTGCTCACCGTATAATAGAGTGAGTAGAATGTTTTTTTTTTTTTTTTTTTTTTGTTTTTTTTTTTTTTTTTTTACAGGAATTCAGGCATTTCATAATGATATTTTTTTTTTAGTTTTTTAGTCTTGCTAACGTGTTTTACATTTAGGCATTGCATAATTAATTTTTTTTTCGTCTTTTAGTCTTGCTTTTGTTATTTATAATTTTTATTTTATCTTTGTTTACATTTGCAGATAGAGGTTCGTTCTCCTGCATCCTCCTCCTCTTCTACCGCTTGATGAGGGTAAATTTATTTTAATTTTATTTTTGGCATGACCTGGTGTCACAATAATAATAAAAAATTGCAATATATCCTTCTTCATTTATTGTCCAACCATGTCCTGTAGTTGGGTCATGAATTTTGGGTGACGACTCAAGGCTTTGCCTCCAGGTGGCGATCATGAAATTTGCTCAAAGTGTTTGCTGCAGCAAAGTATTTCCACATAATGGAAGCTGTCCAGAATCAATATCCCCTTCTCTGGCACAAAACATTTGATATTGCAGATCATTAACACAAACAAGTTTTTTGTATCTGCAGTACAACTTGCAAGTAAACTCCTGTATGATGTTGAAGAGTTCTGTGGAAAGTGTCCACATACTATAGAGAGAAGAGAATGCTTTCCTGAACTTCTCATCTCTCTGAACAAGTTTCAGTGCTTTCAGCTTACCCTGACCTACCAGGATTTCTACAGAGTCGCACCCTGTCCATGCATGCATTCCTAGTAATGCACCACAAACATCTTCCCCGAGTGTTGCAGTTAACATTGTAATATCCACAAGGCAATTTTCTCAATAACAGTTATCATTAAAATTACATATACATTATTTAGAGTAATTAAACCTCCATTATTTTATTGTTATCATTAAACCACGTAATTCCTCTCTGGCAGTTAATAGTGATGCTACATGCTAATTATATTGAGTTATCATTAAAGCTACAAATTCATTCTTTGGAGATATCATTGAAGCTGTACATTCATTATTTGGAGTTATCATTAAGTGCATATATCTATTATTAAGATTTATCATCAAAACTCCTAATTCTTTTCCAGTGTAAGGTTTTTTCCAGTGTGAGGTATCATTAAACTTCCATCTTCATTATTTAGATTTTTCAGTATATGTGCATAATTATCATATAATGCATCTTTAGTTTGACTCAAATAATAATAGCTTCATTATACATTGTGATTATTAAGGTTTAAGGAAAGGTTAATCATTTCATGCTTATTAGAATAATCTTTAAGAAAAGGTAATGTCAAAGGAGTATACTAATAAAAGATAGCATTTACATATTGTAACACTTAAGTTTTAATTACCTATACTGTTGATTGTTTAATGTTGAAAATAGACTTATACATACTTGAGTTATCTTGAATGCCTTTCAGTGCTTGTTTTTACGTGAAAATAAATTTAAAAAAGAGAAAAAAATTAAAGAATGGAAAATTTCCAGTGTCAATTTGCAGTTATCTTTTTTTTTTTTCCAAAATAATCATGATGGTATCAAACCATAAGAGCTCTCGCTTTCTTTCCTGTCAGATGATTTGTTATCAGGTCAAACCAGATTATTATTAAAGACTCTCTCATACTGTGGAGAGACACACACAAGTTTTAACATATCCTAATGAAAGGTGAACTGACTTAATCTAATCTTAACAAAGACGTCATATAGCTAAAGCTAAACCAACGTATAGATAGATACACCAATCGAAGTAGGGCTGAATCAATACATTATGTTCAATAATAATGCAATTGACAAGAGCGTAAAGTTGACCCCATTCCACAAGAGAAATGGTTTGGTATGAGAAGGAAATTCTGTTAATGCTGAAAAAGGGATGAAACTAGAGCTAATTGGTAAAATCGTTTTGCGATAGAGGGAGATAGAAAGAAAGAGAGAAAGTAATTCTTCTTATGAAACTGGAAAGCACCCCATCAGCTAAAGCAAAGAGAGAGGTTTGTTGTTATGAAGCAATGGTTTATTTTGTAATTCACACAGTGAAAATAATATTACTTCTTACTATTATAAAGTTTTATTTTCCTTAATATACTGACTAACACATCATGAATGATATATATATATATATATATATATATATATATATATATATATATATATATATATATATATATATATATATATATATATATATATATATATATATATATATATATATATGTGTGTGTGTGTGTGTGTGTGTGTGTGTGCAAGGAAAAAGCCCATTAAAGATAATATATCTGAAGTACTTATTCATTTCGTGATCAAAGTTGACCACCTATTTAAAGTAATTTAAGAAGGTGACCAGATGAGGTCACACGAAATTAATAAGTACTTCAAATACATTTTCGTTGTTTTCTTTAATAGGATATTTCCAACCTTTTTATACTGTAATTTAACACTTCAGTATTATATATATATATATATATATATATATATATATATATATATATATATATATATATATATATATATATATATATATATATATATATATATATATATATATATATATATATATATATATATATATATATATTATGTAAATATATATGTGTGCATACATTTATATATATATATATATATATATATATATATATATATATATATATATATATATATATATATATATATATATATATATATATATATATATATATATATATATAGGCAGTAAATTTTCTTTTATACATATTTTGTTGAATATGACCGCTGTTTTTGCATTTGCAATGTTTTTGTATAACTTTTCCAAAGATCTTACAATTACTTTTTCATTATTGTTGAGACTATGTAATAAGTCGGAAAATGTAATAGAATTCATACCAGCTAAATAATTATTTGATAATGTACGAAGCTGTAGGAAACGTAATTAATTCTATTAAATTTTTCGACTTATTGCATAGTCTCAATAATAATGAAAAAAGTTATCGTAAGATCTTTGGAAAAGTTATACAAGAACACTGCAAATGCAAAAACAGCGGTCATATTGAACAAAGTATATATATATATATATATATATATATATATATATATATATATATATATATATATATATATATATATATATATATATATATATTGTGTGTGTGTGTGGTAGGAAAAGCCCATTAAATATAACAACGAAAATATATATATATATATATATATATATATATATATATATATATATATATATATATATATATATATATATATATATATATATATATATATATATATATATATATATATATATATATATATATATATATATATATATATATATATATATAAAAAGTACTTATTAATTTCGTGACCTAAACTGGTCACCTTCTCAAAGTACAATGGCAAGAGAAACGACTAACAAAACAGAAGAACCATTGAAAAGGAGACAAAAGACCCGCCAAGAGCACATATACATGGGATTAAGAGATACCAATCTTAAATGTCCGCAGGGTTAGTCGGTAATCCCCACAAACAGGCCGCTCAAGGAATTAAAGTCCATACTTGGCTAAATTTTATTAACAAGAGATTCTTAATGATAGTAATTAAATAAATACACACACACATTGTTTTAAGGCTAAAGAGAGCGGATGGAAACATCACTGAGACGGATGAAGGGATCTGCAAAGAATTGAACAAGGAGTTTCAGTCAGTATTTACAGTAGAAAATACCCCACCCCCTCAGATTGCAGAGATAGAAGCTCAAGGGCCGGTATTAGGGAACATCAACCTTACAGCCACATAGGTATGCAAAGCGCTGATGGATTTAGATGTTCATAAAGCTACAGGTCCTGATGACATATCCCCTCATGTGCTTAAAAAATGAGCAAACTCAATATCAGTGAAACTAAGTATCATATTTAAGAAGTCGCTGGAGTCAGGGGAGATTCCAAGATGCTGGAAACAAGCAACTGTGATACCTATCTTCAAAAAGGGAAGGAGGGATACGGCTCTGAACTATAGACCAGTTTTCTTGACCAGCATAGTTTGCAAAGTTATTGAGAAACTACTAAGGAAACATGCCTTTCTTTACTTGGAATCCTTCAACTTTTTGTCAGTGAGGCAACATGGCTTCAGAGAAGGTAAATCAACAGTAACAAACTTATTAGAATTTTATGATGAGGTAAGCCGAATCTTGCAGGAAAGAGAGGGCTGGGCAGATTGCATATTCCTAGGCTTCCATAAAGCGTTTGACACTGTTCCACATGGGAGACTTATTAGGAAGCTGCAAGCAATGGCTAGAATAGGTGGAAATGTCTTGGAATGGATAAAAACGTACTTAGAAGGAAGGGAACAGAGGGTTAGAGTAAGACACTCAATGTCTGAATGGAGAAGAGTTAGTAGTGGTGTTCCACAGGGTTCAGTTTTAGGGCCACTTTTGTTCCTTGTATATGTAAATGACCTACCAGAGTCTGTAAATTCATTCATGAATATGATTACAGATGATGCAAAGATTGTGAAGAAAGTAAAAAACGAGAACAATGGTAGAGAACTTCAGGAGGATCTAAATAGTCTGCATGAATGGTCAGAAAAGTGGCTAATGAAATTCAATGC
>JAXCGZ010021609.1:25000-37694 GCA_037179515.1 Halocaridina rubra
TCAAATAATGACGAAATTTCTTCTGGGGGGGGGGGGGACCGCTCTCTCTGGGCCTGGATCTGCATTTAGTACATACATATACCTTGGCTGTTTCCCCCTTTAATTGGGGGGTAGCTGACATCAAAAAAGGAAAACAGTTTGGGGAGAAGTTATTCTCCCCCCCCACTCCCCCTCTTCTTTGACGTCTCACAGGAGGTTGGTACAAGGGGGGGACTTCTAGTCCCCCCGCCCCGTCCACTTTTAGTCGCCTTTTACGACATTTAGTAAGCAAGAAAAAGTCTCACGAGTATTTGAAGTTCTAAGTGTGTATTATTATTATTATTATTATTATTATTATTATTATTATTATTATTATTATTATTATTATTATTATTATTATTATTATGTTGGTGTTGAAGTGACCAATGTCTATTTTAGTTGTTATTTCTGACATTTAAATATAATAATAATATCATCTTAAGTGATTTCGTAGGTGAATATTTGCGCCACAGTGAGTGAAAATGAAAAATACGAAATATTTCAAAATAAAGTTTGAAGAAACTAAAAGCAGTTCAGTCCAAGTTAACTCCAATTTTTAAACTAGGGTCAACTAACGCCACTACTAGGCCTATCCTAAGTAACCTAACTCCCCCAACTAACCTAATAAGAAGACAACCGTCCTAGCCCTTAGTAGAAAAGAGAGTCTGTGACGTAAAACACAAGTTTTTTTTTTTCTAATTGGAGTGTGAAAGTAACATTTACTTATATATATATATATATATATATATATATATATATATATATATATATATATATATATATATATATATATATATATATATATATATATATATATATATATATATATATATATATATATATATATATATATATATATATATATATATATATATATATATATATGGTATTATTGCATTATAGGACTACCTCTGTTTTCCAGTTGAAATAAAGGTTTTCTGCTACTTTTTTTATGTGCTTTAAGCGAATCTGACCTTCATTTGCTCCGGATATTAGTCCTTCACTCTGAAAAATTAACCTTTAGTTAAAAATCACTGCCTTTCTGGTAAGTGAAGAGTTGCTGTAGACGCCCGTTACTCAATTTCAAATCGCGCACCGAGTTAATGAAATAATGGGGTTAGGTTAATTTAGGTTAGGTTAGGTTAGTTCAAAATACATAAAAAACTACCAAATTTTTTTTTTATTTCAATTGGAAAATAGAGGTGGTCCTATAATGTAATTTTACCCAATATTTTGATAATTTTGCAGGATGATCTTCCATTAAATCAACCCGTGAGTAACTTTTTTTTGCATTCGTGTTGGAAATGAAATGTATTGTGTATTCTATAACAAAAACGCGTTGAATTCTGACACTTTGTAAACAAAACAAAAGCGGCAAATTTGCTGTTGTAATTTTCAACTCCTCGGACAAGAAGTTCGTGACCTTATTTTGGATCAATTTTTTTTTCTTTTTTATACATTGGAAGTGATTTTATCCAATGGAGGCCGAATCTAGCGATGCTTTAGCATCCATAGACGAAATGAAAGCCAAAATAAAGGAAGAAATGGAGGAGCTAATGGCATCCATGATGGATGTCAGCCTCGAGGGTGGAGCCAAACTTCATGGTGACGATTCAGTGGATTCTCTTATGAAGACGAAGTTGCACGTCGCCAGCGAAGTTGAAGCCACGATGGATGAGAAGTTATTGGAACTTCCCAATGACAAAACTTTGTTAATGAAACTTGCTCAGGAAGAGGCAGAAAATATGACCATCAACAATGCCAGATGTCTTGATTTTTATCAGGAAAAAGTGAGTAGCCAAGACTATACAATATTGCATTTTTATCTAAAAATGTTTATGTTTACACTCCCCATTTAGAAATAAATTCTCATTAAATTTATTTATGTAGGTTTGGTTAACTTTGGTTAAGTTAGGTTATATCCCCCATATTAATAAATTATTTGATAATTGAAATGATTGTTTTTTAGTTTTCAATATTTTTCAATGTTTTGTATGTTTACTTCTCTTGATAGAGTGTGAAAGTAAACATTTACTGCTAGTTTTCAATTACAGAGTTACATGTACAGTAGTCTCTTTTTAGATGTGATACTGGGATGGGCAAAGAAAAGTAACCTCATTGGGCTCGGGTATCTAGAAAGGGATAAATTCAAGTTTAAATTACCCAAGGCACCTCTCTATGAAAATTAGTTAGGACACCCAATCTGGTCCTCCACCATCCTGTAGCAATGCAGACCGCTCCTCAGTGATGACCTGCAAAGAAAACCAAACTTCATTCAAACCCATATCAATATTAGTTAAAGAAAAAATAATGAATACTGCATTTACTATCGCACCTCCAGTGAGTTGATAACTGACAAAATAACAAAAACCACAGTTAGTTTCCCAACTGAGGTGAATCAACCTAACCAAATCTAATGTAACATAATATTATAGTAAATCAGAGTAATAATTTTTACCTGAAAACCATAATGTCACTCATCAACTGTATAGGGTATGAAAATAAAAAGTTATAAAAAAAAATGTAATTCCAAATAATAGCTATTAAAAGTTCGGTTAAGATTCATTGTATGTACCCCTACCATAGCCTACCTGAGAATTCAGCATTACCACCACTTCCTGAAATGTGCACTTCTCCTGTATAAAAACCCAAATATACCCTGATATGCAAGGCTTAAAATTTGAGTTAGGTTAGGTAATTTAGGTTACTTAGGTTCTTTAAGTATCTACTGCCACTCACAAATATCGGCCCATACACAAAAAATAGTGTTTTTCTAGAAAAACAATTATCAGATTAATTTTAAATATCAAAACTTAGCAGAAAAAATACTTTAGTCCAGTAATAGAAAGAGTGCATAAAATGAATCATAAATAAATATTCTTCAACCCTAAACTAGTAAGAACATTGCTCCTGAACTTTTCAGGGGACCTTTTTAACCAGGTAGACAACTCATAGAACCTATGGCAGTTTACCAACCCTTTTAGTGTAAATTACTGGTAACAACACCCACCTTTGGCAATTGTACATACCCATGATGACACCATATAAAATTTATACCTAAAACAAATATGACCAATTTAGCATTATTGTGCCAAATTGCTTAGCTTGAATGGTGATGATTCTCTAGTTGTGTTGACTATTATTTTCCCTTTTAATACATTGAAAATGACGTCGGTATTATCTCCCGGAAAAAAATTTCCGAAGAGTAATTTCATCCATCATTGTTTCAAATCCTGGAACCTGCTGTGTGCCTAGGAAACCCTAAACACCTAACCAGTAAAAGATTTCAATTATAAATCAATAACAGATCCCTTGACTAGTTGTGTGTCACTCAAGTAACATACAGCCAGTAATATATCCTTATCTTGAACTGGTACCAAACACCATTATTCCTATGTGGAACCCTGACTTATTATAATAAAGTTTGAGTGGGTAGTATTGTTGGTTTTTTAGAATATTTATGTATATACTGTACTGTTTACAGTATATGTAAATACAGTACATATATACCGGTATGTATAAAGTAGCCTAAAATGTTATTCTTGATATTGTTGGTGATAATGTGTAAACTCTATTGTTGGAGTTCGTGAAAGATGTGGTGGTAAAGGGATTGTCTAAGGTGTTTGGGACGTGCTCATGAGGTTTTCAGTTAGAAGCTTTGATAAACATATGTAGATCTGTAGCCTAAATAGAAGTATTAAATAGTTGAGAGTGGGGGCACTATTGAGCTGTTTTATGAGATTAGATTTGGTTGTTTTGGCCAAAGTTAGGAATGCTTGAAGTCCCTCCAGAGTCAATTCTGGAGTCTTCTTAATTAATGAGACTTAAAAAATGTATCTGGTTTACATAAAGCAAAGGTAGAATTCAGAAAACACGTATACGGTAACTTCCTTTCTCACATACATCTATGTTCATTTGATAAAGTACAAAGCAGTACAAAACTTTATAATTCTTCAACTTTATGACTGCTATTGGACCGTGAATATTTATTGTATATCTGGCCACAACCGTGCTGTGTCTGGCAGCACAAATGTTACCCTGCTGGGCATGTGACAGCTCTTGAATGCTGGAAGAGTAAGCATCCCAGTGAGATGCTCATTATTCCATATAGTTTTCCTTCTTTTGCTAGAAAACATTGCAGTAAGTTGTCTCTAGTGTGTATATCTGCAATTAATTTTCAAAACTGTCATGATATCTATGAAGAAGAAATATTTTCTGTGTACTCCTACAACTGCCAACTAGAAAAGAGAGGCTCTCGAACTTGACATGATAGTGAATGTTGTTAGGTAGTATGAAAGAGGAATGAGGCTTCATTCTATTGCATGTGAATTCAAGCTGTCACACTCTATCATGTCAACAATTTTAAAAGACAAAAATCGCATTCTTAAAGCTGTGAAAGGTTTGGCATCCATGCAGTTGAATATCACATGAGGCACATGTGAATGGAAAACCAGATCCAGAAGTAAACACTTCAAAACTTTTTTGCAGTGCAGACGAAGGCTAGAAGTCTGGTCCAGACTTTGAAGGAGCAGGCCTTTGAAGACTACACTCAAGACTATGTCACTGGTATCAAATGGTGCAAGAGGTTTACGAAGAGGTTCAAAATGCATAATCTTTGATTGACTGGAGAAGTACTGAGATATAATCATTGAAGAAGGTTATTGAGCAGAGCAGATATTTAATGTGGATTAGATGGGCTTATTTTGGAAATGGATACCAGCATACCCTAACATCCACTTAAAACTAGAAGCTTGCCTGAATTTAAGACAGTTAAGGTTTGGCTGATTTTACTGCTTAGAGCAACATTGCAGTTTTAAGCTGTTGCCTTTCTTAATTTACCATTTCAAAAACCTGTGGCTGATCAGAATGTAAACAAGCGCTCTTGGGACTTCTACTGTGCTAATTCCCAAGTGTGGATGACCTAGGGGCTGTTCCAAGACTGGTTCCTGAACTGTGTTATTCCTCAGGAATGGGGATATTGTTTTGAGAAAGAAATTCTATTCAGGATATTACTGGTCTTGGATAATGTGCCTGGGCATTGAGAGAAAAGTGAATTATTCAGACAACACTATTATTCTGAAAAAAAGGACCTTCTCCATCCACCCCAAGTGCTCACCCAGATACACCAGACATACATTGACCCCATCCAAGCAGAAGTAAATTATAAGATGCTCATACAAATTTATTATTTACCTGCCACACACTTTTTCATTTATTTATTTATTTTTTTAATGTTGTTATTTTTGTGCTGCACTGTAATTTTTGTCTCTTGCATAGTTTAAATTAACTGTAGTTTGATGAGTTTCATTTACTCATGAAAGATATGAAGAAATAAAAAAAATTGTAAAAATGTCATGTAATATAAATTTTTATAGAATATAAAAGTAAGATAAACCTACTGCACCTTAGGGAAAGAACTTAAAAACTAAAAATTCAAGATCAGAAATGAAGTCTACAGAATTGAGATGTAAGGAAAACATACATTAAAATACAAAAACTAAATATGATTAACTTTAGGACATACTGTAGAATAAATGAAAAATATGAACTTTATAAAGAATTATTGAAATAGAATCTAAACTCAGACTTTATAAAAGTGTCAATGAGAGAGGAAGAGAGAGCAAGTACAGAGACCTCAGGAAATAAGACCTAGAGTAAGGAGAAAGAGTGGCAGACCAAACAATATGTACACGAAGCTTTCCATTTATATCATGAACTGTAAGACGATAAAGTAATGAACAGTTGAGACAATGTTCTGAATATTTGTGAAAATATAAGTGCCTCCGGCTATCCCAAATGTTACCACTGATAACAACATTTATGTCTCACTTGTCACCTACAACTGGCCAGTATGTGTATGTATTTGAGCGTAAGATATTTTATATATTTAATTTTTTATTGTGACATTTTTTTATTAAGAAAATTTTTATAAATAGCTTATAATTATAAGGAGTAAATAAATTAGTGCCGTGAGAGTTAAAAGAGACTCAACATTATGACGTAAAGATGACATACTGTTGTTGTGTACTACTCTATGGTTCCATACTATGATTTTTCTGGTCATTTAATGGTTCGACCTACGGCCAAATCGTCCTATAACCCGTCAATCGGAATTGATTGCAGACGTTAAGTAACGACTACCTGCATGTATGTGTGTATGTATCTACTTATGTATGTATATTTATATATACAGTACTATTACTGTGGTAGTGTGTTTGCATTGGGATTGTTGGAATGTTTTTTTTTTTGTTACTGTAACTCCTTACTATACTCACTGATTGAGGCATGCATTTATTGATTAGTCAATGGTTATTTGTAATTTTTCATCCCAAAACATTTTTAATACTGTATAGTAGCGTCTACTTGCTTATGATGTTTTAGCTAATGCTGAGTGTGAAATAAATGAATACCATATGTTATTTTAACAGCCCTTAGCAATGCTAATAGATGTTACCCATTTGTTTTTAGGGGTATTTGTTGGGCAATTGTATACCTCACAGTAATAACTTTTAGAGTACAGTAATTTCTCTGTGGAATTATGTATACAGTATTCCATGTTGTGAATATTATATTACTCTGTGATTGTGAAAATTTTAATGTAACACTTGCAATGAAGTAAAATAAAAAGAAAAAAATATCCTATTTTGGAGCTGCTGACCAGATATAAAGTATTTGTTCTCCTGCATGATTGATGAAGGAATTGCTTCCATCTGCCTTTATTAGCATAGCCATAGAAGCTGTATCCTCCAGTATATGATGTCAGGGGATTCTTATAATGTCACATAAAATTACAAATGAAGTTCAAGAGGCTCTTTGTAGTCTTCGACTTCATCCAGCTGAGCTTATTGCTTGGTTTATGGTAATAATAATTTATTTTTTATTTCAGGTACGAGCTTTAGAAGAAGAAAAAAATAGCTTTGAATCTCTCATTCAGAAAGCTACTGCAGTGAATGACAAACTGGACAAGCTTCTTGCTGAACAGACCAAGAAAGACAAATTGGAAAATTTACGGAGAAGGTGAGGAGGGTCAGTGGAGGAGATATTCTATATCCAAGCTGATGCCTGTATGGCTTTGATGCTGTTTTTAAATGCTTTACTTTTGCTATTTTTTTTACCATTGTTATTGGGAAAATATATCCAGTATATCTTGTAACCCTTGTAGAGTGTATGGCTTCGTACATTTTATACCATCCCATACAGGGGGTGTACTTGCCAAAACACCATCTTCGTGTTCCTCTGCGTGTCATAAAAGTTGACTGAATGGGGTGAAGTGAGAGGACTGGAACTTTCTTTCTATGTATTTTCATCCTGTAAATAATGAAAGTTTTTGCTTAAACTATGCTAGCCCCCTATAAGAGAGATTATGGCTTATATCTATAGATCGAGATAGACCAGTATTTTATTAGTATCAATGGAAAATCTGGAAAACTATCTGAAAAAATAAAATTTTAGATGATGACAGTTCACTAGACAACAGAGCATTCTGAATTAAAATTCAGAATTGCTGTAAAGGAGAGCCTACAGTAAGAACATTTGTAAAATATATATAGCATGTGGGCTTGTAGGCAATGCTACTAATAACTTAGAGACTAGTGTGTTTCTTGCAGTTCAGATTATGATAGTTTAAAATTAGTAGAAAAGGTACTTTAAGCAATGGAGAGTAAAAAAGTTTAAAACTTCAATACAGACGCTCCTCTACTTATGAACAACAGAGCTATGAACATTTGCAGATACTTACATAAACCTACCATTATCTACTCATGTATAAATGTATGTATTATTGTATTGTACTGTACATTATTATTACATTATCATTACAGCATTAAAATTAAATAATAATGTATACTTTGTTTATTATGTAGAGGCTTCTGCTCTGCTCAGTAACCTTTTACAATGATTACATCATCTAACATGTCTGCAAACCTTTGAGCTCCTCCCTCTTCTACACTCAATACTTCTCCAGTCACTTAAAGATTATGCAATTTTAACCTCTTCTAGAAGCTTTAGCCAAAGTACTGTACAGTACTGCATATGTATGTACTGTACAGTACTTTTTTTCACCTAAACACAACTTTTGAACAATTCTACTTACAAATGGACTTCTGGAACCTAACTCGTGTATAAGCAGGGAAGTTTCAGTACAATGTTACAGGGATACAGAGCTCCCATTTTTACCCTCTCTGTAGATATATTTTCTGAAATTTTGATCTCATACACTTTAGGTTAGTTCATGGTACATTCCCATTATCTTAATTTCCCAGGCTTGCATACACCTGAGTCTTAGTAGTGAAAACACTGGAAAAATATTGTATTGTCATTGTGAGATTTTTCAGAACTATAAAGAAAGAAAATTATATTTGCGCAGGATGCAAATCATTCCATGCTGAGCATCTTTGATGAACAGGATTTAACTTCACATTTACATTGTGTTCAAGATAAAGGTAGACCTTGACATCCAGAAGAGTGAGATTGCAAGAATGAGAATGAATTGGTATAAACGTGATTTACAACATACTGGAGAAATCATGTAAACGAACCTAAGACTTAGTTTTGAGTTTGTCGGGGCTTGATATTATTATTATATATATATACAGTAATCCCTCGATATTTCACGGATTCACTGTATCGCGGATTTTTTTTGGCCCCCCCCCAAAATAATAATAATAATAATATTATTGTGACACCAGGATGGGCCAAAAAAGATACAATAAAACAGCCTTTATTAGGCTGTAAGGAGAAACAGAGATGGAGAGTGTAATAACCTGTCAGATATGAAGGGATTATAAAAGATGTGTAAGGAATATCCAGCTCTCTGCTGGGTTTTAATATACCTCTGCATTACTTTCATGATGTCTATTCCAATAATTCTCCTTAGATATTATTATTATTATTATTATTATTATTGGCAACAATAATTTTCCTTTGATGATGATTGTTGAGATTATTATCATTATTATTATTATTATTATTATTAAGGGCTCATCATTGTTTGTACATCTGTTGATTTATTTACTTTAATAACTGTGTACAGTGCTCCTCCCTAGTTGGCTGAGACAAAGAGAGTGTGTGAGGTTGGGTAGAATAGAATGTTGGAGAGAGAGAGAGAGACATCTTTAATTAACTCTTGTTCATTCAACCACAACTACATTATTTACTGTAAATATAATGGTTTAATTACAAATTCGTAATAATAATGATAATAATAATAATAATAATAATAATAATCTATTCGAATCATTATCAAAGGAAATTTATTGTTGAAAATAATAATAACAATAATAATAATAATAATAATAATAAGATCTAAGGAGAATTTTTGGAATAGACATCATGAAAGTAATGCAGAGGTATATTAAAACCCAGCAGAGAGCTGGATATTCATTACACATCTTTTATAATCCCTTCACATCTGACAGGTCATTACAAGGGTGATAATTAATAAAGTTTTAAAAATTCATGATCAAACCTGAACTCGTAGTGGGTAATGGATTTAAGCTTGATAAATTTAGGTTCAGAAGGGGAAAAGGGGAAAATTGGCTTGGTAATACCGTAGAGTAGCTGATGCATGGAACAGGATTCTTAGTAGGATAATAAATGCCAATATATATATATATATATACTGTGTATATATATATATATATATATATATATATATATATATATATATATATATATATATATATATATATATATATATATATATATATATATATATATATATATATATATCTTCACTTGGAATCCTTCAACTTTTTGTCAGTGAGGCAACATGGCATCAGAAAAGGTAGATCAACAGTAACAAACTTATTAGAATTTTATGATGAAGTAAGCCAAATCTTACAGGAAAGAGAGGGCTGGGCAGATTGCATATCCCTCGCTCTATCGTGATTCACCTATCGCGGATTTTTTTTGGCCAATTATTATTATTATTTTTTTTTCCAAGATGATTATGACACCAGGATGGGCCAAAAAATGATAAAATAAAAGAAGCAGTCTGTAAAGAGAAACAGAGATGGAGAGTGTAATGACCTTGTCAGATGTGAAGGGATTATAAAAGGTGTGTAATGAATATCCAGCTCTCTGCTGGGTTTTAATATACCTCTGCATTACTTTCATGATGTCTGTTCCAATACATCTCCTTAGATCTTATTATTATTATTATTATTATTATTGGCAACAATAATTTTCCTTTGATGATGATTGTGGAGATTATTATCATCATCATTATTATTATTATTAGGTCCTCATCATTGTTTGTACATCTGTTGGTTTATTTACTTTAATAACTGTGTACAGTGCCCCTCCCTTGTTGGCTGGGACAAAGAGAGTTTGGGGGGTTGGGTAGAATAGAATGTTGGAGAGAGAGAGAGACGTCTTTAATTAACTCTTGTTCATTCAACCAAAACTACATTATTTATTGTAAAAATAATGATTTAATTACAAATTTGTAATAATAATGAAATTAATAATAATAATAATAATAATAATAATCTCCACAATCATCATCAAAGGAAAATTATTGTTAAAAATAATAATGATAATAGTAATAATAATAATATCTAAGGAGAATTTTTGGAATAGACATCATAAAAGTAATGCAGAGGTATATTAAATCCCAACAGAGAGATGGATATTCATTACACATCTTTTATAATCCCTTCACATCTGACAGGTCATTACAAGGGTGATAATTAATAAAGTTTTAAAAATTCATGATCAAACCAGATTTAAGCTTGATAAATTTAGGTTCAGAAGGGAAATTAGTGAAAATTGGCTTGGTAATACCGTAGATTCCTAGTAGGATAATAAATGCCAATATATATATATATATATATATATATATATATATATATATATATATATATATATATATATATATATATATATATATATATATATATATATATATATATATATATATATATACATACATTGTTCACCCCCTTATCGCGGTAGTTCGGTTCCGGGACCCGGTGCGAACCAGGAAAACCGCGGAGTAGGATCAGCCTATATGTACATAGATATTTTAATATATTTTTACGTTTACACTGTATAAACCCTCCCTGTACTATTAACAAACCACCCTTTACTTCATAAATAACAGCATGCAACGTAAATTTATATGAAAGTGATAGATAAAATTACGGTGAATGAAGTGGTAATTACATGACATACTCATTTACAATTATTTTTAAGCTTATGTACTGTATAAACCCTCCATGCACTGTTAAAAAAACATGAACTATCTCATGTAGGTGAGAGCTACTGGAAATATAAACATATATGCTAGCTCACGTAGCTATCGGACACTACATATATCGCATGATGCAATACTGTGAGTTATACTGTACGTATGTATATCTAAATTTATGTTTTTTACTATTTTTTACTGTTTTATTATTCTTAGGCTAGGAATTACTTGTTTTATCAATAAAATAATGAAAATTTTAATATTCACTAGGTCACGTAGGTGAGAGCCTTTGCGTTTTCCGAAACACTGATACCGGTATCGTATTTTACTTGGTGCAATACTGTTTACTATTTTTTACTGTTTTATTATTCTTAGGCTAGGAAATACGTTTTTTATCAATAAAATCATGAAACTATTGGAAATATAAATATATATGCTAGCTCACGTAGCTATCGTACACTATTTCACATGATGCAATACTGTGAGTTATACTGTACGTACGTACGTATATCTTAATTTATGTATATGCTAGCTCACGTAGCTATCGGACACTACATATATCGCATGATGAAATACTGTGAGTTATGCTGTACGTACGTATATCTAAATTTATGTTTTTTACTATTTTTTACTGTTTTATTATTCTTAGGCGAGAAAATACTTGTTTTATCAATAAAATAATGAAAATTTTAATATTCACTAGGTCACGTAGGTGAGAGTCTTAGCGTTTTCCGAAACACTGATACCGGTATCGTATTTTACATGGTGCAATACTGTTTACTATTTTTTACTGTTTTATTATTCTTAGGCTAAGAAATAAGTTTTTTTTTTATCAATAAAATCATGAAACTACTGGAAATATAAATATATATGCTAGCTCATGTAGCTGCGACCCCAATACATTGTACGCTCTCGAACACTATTTTGCATGATGCAACACTGTGAGTTATACTGTACGTACGATTATCATTCAGTTATTAGTACAATGTATATTAATTTAAAATTCATTTACTCATTTGATGATTGTAAAAAATCTATTGTATTTATTTATTGTAATTTGGACCAAATATTCCTTTTGTAAAGATTATACTTTTCAAAAGAGGTGGTCAATAAATGTATCTATCTATCTATATAAATTTATGTATTTTACTATTTTTAACTGTTTTATTATTCGTAGGCTGGGAAATAATTTTTTTTTTTTCAATTAGATAATGAAATATGTTTTTTTCAATAAAAAAATGAAAATACTGAAATTTTTTTTTTTAATATTTTAATATTTGTGCATATACCCATAAAATAAAATAATAATTTTTCCAAAAAAAAACCGCGATACAGTGAGAACGCGAACCAAGAAACGCGAATAACCGGGGGAACACTGTATATATATATATATATATATATATATATATATATATATATATATATATATATATATATATATATATATATATATATATATATATATATATAGCATGATGATTATAT
>JAXCGZ010021610.1:0-7500 GCA_037179515.1 Halocaridina rubra
ACTTTTTTTCATAATTGACCTTTTGATATTTTTTTTTATTACTGTTTGTGTTATTCTAATTTGTAGCCAATAATGATTATATACTATTTTTATCATTATTGTTACAATTAGTGTTATTATTAGAACTTTGCTCATAATTGTGACTATTGGTTTTATTATTGATTTTATGAGTAGTATTGATGCATTTTCTGGTATAAGTGATTTTTTCTTTATTAACGTTCTTTTTTTTTCAATGGTTGAAGAATTAGTACTTGAACTCCCCTATGAATTTACTAATTTTTGTAGTTAATGTTAATTTTTCTGAAAATAATGCAATAGCTAAAATTATTGGTGTTGCAGTTAGTTTGTTGCTGTTTTTTATTATTACTACTTTATTCTTTATAATTGAAGTTCTTGTTTCTATTGTTATTTTGGTCATTAGTGTTAATATTGCTAGCATAACTTGTATTTTTTTTATTTAAATTACTATTTTGTTAATTCTGTTTTAAACTATTTTCGATAGAATTGCCATGTTTAATATAAAAAGTTGCTTATATTGTTAATATTATCAATATGAATACAGTTGCTTTTAATACTAGTGTTTTTGGTCATATAATTACAATTTTTTATTATTACTGCTTTAGTCTTTATTGTTACAATTGTTGTCTTAATACTAGTTTGGTCATCAATATTGCCATCTTTTCCTTTAATTTTTCTTTCGTAATTCTGTTATTGTTGATAATTAAAATATCTTTGTTAGTATTGTTTTATTTACTACTAAGCATAATAGTTACTGGTGCAAATGATGTTGTTATTGACATTTTTTTATAACTGTTACTGTTCTAAAATTATTGCTATTTTCGTCATTTTATTACTACTAGTGTTTGTTATTGTAATTTGTCTTAATATTCACTGGCGCTTTTTTTGCATTTTATATTATATTCAGTTATTACTGATGCTATCATCGCATCTTTATACATTTTTGTTAGTACTTCAGATATTTACGATATTTAGATAATTGCTATTATTTTGTTACTTTAAATTTGCAATTTTTTACATAATTATTAATATTGTCTATATTATTGCTTTTTTTTGTCAATATTGCTATTTTTGCTGTTATAAATGATTTTTTCGTCATTAATATTATTCTTATTTCTAGAGGTTGTTTTTGTTTGAATTCCCCTATTTATTTGGAATTTTTGTAGATAATGTTACTATCTCTGTAAAGAATGCAATTGCCTTGATTATTTGTGTTGGAGCAATTTTTATCATTATTACAACTTTGTTCTTTATAGTTATTATTCATGTTTTTTTTTGCTAATTTGTTTTTTAGTGTTAATATTGATCTTAATAATGGCATTTTTACTTTATTTCTAATGATGTTGATATTATTACTATTTTTATAATTAATATTAAAATATTGCTCATAATTGTGACTATTGATTTTGTTATTGCTTTTATGATCAGTATTGCTGCTTATACTGGTGTAAGTGATTGCTTCATCATCAACAATATTCGTATTTATAATGGTTAAAGGGATATTTCTTGAATTTCTCTCTGTTTTACTAATTTTCGTAATGTTAATATTTTTTTAAATAATGGAATTGCTTTGATTATTTTTGTTAAAGTTAATGAAGTTATTATTTTTTTTTATTGCTCTGTCGGTCATTGCTGTTAATATTGTTCGAATTACTGATATTTTTTTATCATTTGCATTACTAGATTTTTTTTTCTGATTTAAAAATATTTTCTCTAGGATCGCCATACTAATTTCTAATTTTTGCATTTACTTTTAATAATGGTGTATTGGTCAATTAATTACAATATTTTTATCATTACAATTTTCGTTATTATTGTTACTATTGTTGTTTTATTGCTATTTTGGTCGTTATTGTTACTATTTCTGTGTTTAACAATGCCCTCATTATTCGCTTATTGCTGATAATTAAAATATATTTGTTAGTATTGTTTTTTTTTCTACTTATCATAATAAAATATAAAAAGTAGTTATAATATCAATAAAGTTGTAATAATAAAAAAATAAGACTCCCACACCAACTATTAAATCTATTGCATTCTTTACAGAAATAGTAACTATATCTATTGAAATTAAAAATAAATGATTAAATTCAAATAAAAACTGTCAAGCCACAAGAAATAAGTATAAAATTAATGATGGAAAAAATCATTGAGAACAGCAAAGTAGCAAAACTTATCAAAAAGCAATAATAATAACAAAAGAAATAACTATAAGTAAAATTACACAACTAAATGAAATATCATAGTAAATCCCAAAGCATCAAAAATATCAGCAGTACTGAAAAAAGTAAAAAAAATGCGATGGTAACCAATAAAAAAGACAATAAAAATAACATAAAATTGCTAGTGAAAATTAAGAACAAATTAGATTAATAAAAAAAAAGTAGTACTAACGAAGACAAAAATAGCAGTAATTTTAGACAAGTATCAACAATGTGAAAATGTTAGAAGCAATATCAATTGTACCGGTAACATTTATGCTTAGTAGTAAATAGAGCAATATTTACAATTTTTTTTTAATTATCGGCAATAACAGAATAATGAAAGAACTATTAAAGAGAGGAATTGTAACAATAAAAATCAATATATCAATAGAATAACATTAGTGACAATAGAGACGATAATTGTAATAATAAAATACAATATCAAAAGGATTAACATTAATATTAGCAATAGTAACAATAACTACTTATGTTAGTTATAGGTGTGGCAATAATAGCAAAAAATATTTCTAAAATCATAAATTAGAAAATAATGGCCAAACTAGCAATAAAACAAGATTTGTTAGACCAAATTCATAAAATAATAAAATAAAATTGACATTACCATAAGCAATCAATGCGATTGCATAATTTACAGAAATATTAATATTAACTGCAAAAGTTGATAATACATTAGCGAATTCAAATAAAACTCTAACCACTACGAATAAGAATAATTATTACTGATGAAAAAATTATTTATAACACCAAAAGTACCTAGCTTGATAAAAAAAAGCAATATTAAAATTAATAATAATAATTATGAGGAAAATTTCAATAATAAGTGAAAAGAATATTTATTACTAAAATATCAAATATCTTTGCAGTATTGACAAAAAGTCAAAAGATGCGTAGATAATATCAATAATAACAGAAATAATAAAAATTGCAAAAGGGGCTCGTGAATATTAAGAACATATTTACAACTGTAACACAAGCAGTGATAAAAAAAGATGAACATGACGATAATTCGATAAAATTTATATTAATGGAAAAATGTCAGTAATAACTGTACCTATTATGCTTAGTAGCAATAAGAGCAATAGAACAACATCTTTTTACTTTTTTGTCAGTACTTATATATTTAAGCAATTACTATTATTTTTAATGTATTCTTGTAATTTTGTAAATGATTATTACCATTGGCTCTATTATAGAAGCTTTGATCAATATTGCTACTTTTTCTGTTATAAATAATTTTTTTTCATCATCATTATAATCCTTATTTCAAGTGGTTTAAGAGCTTTCGTTTGAATTCCCAAATTTAATCTTAATCTTAGTAGATTACGAATGCAAGTGCTTTGATTAATAGTATTATAGTCAGTTTTTTATCATTTCAAATTTATTGATTCTATCACTACTTTTATCATTATTGTTACAATTAGTATTATTATTACAAATTTATTCATGATTGTTACAATTATTATTATATTGTTTTTTTATCGGTAACATTTATTGCATTATTAAAGAGTTTGATGTAATACTAACTCTTAGATAATGTTAATATTTATTTTTCGTTTTGGTAGATAATGTTACTATTTCTATAAAGGACGCAAATCCTTTGATTTTCCCATTATTGTTACGTTTCTAAAATGATTAATATTTTGTCTTTTCATTACTTCTAGTGTTGTTATTCTAATTTGTCTCAATATTCACTGGTGCTTTTTTGAATTTTATATTATTTCTGTTATTACTAATGCTATAATCGCATCCTTAGACATGTTTGTCAGTATTCCAGTTATTTCGATATTAGGATAATTACTATGATTTTTTGGTTTAAATTTCCAATTTTTCACATAATTATTACTATTGTCTGCATTATCTATTTTTTGTTATAAATATATTTATAATCAATATTATTTTTATTTCAAGAGGTTAAGTTTTTGCTTGAATTCCCCTATTTATTTAGAATTTTAGTTAATTGCCTTGATTATTTGTGTCGGAGTAATTTTTTTTCATTATTACAACTTTGTTCTTTATAGTTATTATTCATGATTTTATTGTTATTTTGGTTTTTAGTGTTAATATTGATCTTATTAATGGCAATTTTTTTTTATTGCTAATGATGTTGATAGTATTACTCTTTTTTATAATTAATATTACAATTTTGCTCATAATTGTGACTATTGATTTTATTATTGCTTTTATGATCAGTATTGCTGCTTTTACTGTTATAAGTTATTGTTTCATAATTAACAATATTTGTATTTATAATGGTTACAGGGATTTTAATTGAATTTCACTATGGTTTACAGATGTTTGTAGTTAATGTTAATATTTCTTTAAAGAATGGAATTGCATTGATTAGTTTTGTTACAAATAATTAAGTTATTATTTTGTTATTCTTATAACTTTGGTCTTTATATTTGTAATTACTTGAATTACGGATATTTTTATCATTTGCATTGCTATTTTGTTTTTTTCAAAATTAAAAATATTTTCTTTAGGAACGCCATACTATTTACTAATTTTAGTAGTTATTGTTACTATTGCTTGATATTATTGCATTTGCTTTTAATAATGTTGTATTGGTTAATTAATTACAATTTTGTTATTATTACAATTTTCGTTTTTATTGCTACTATTGTTGTTTTATTGTTATTTTGTTACTATTATTGCATTTTCTAATGTTTTCATTTTTTGTATATTGCTGATGATTAAAATATATTTGTTAGTATTGTTTTTTTCTACTTATCATAATGGTTATTGGTTTAATTACAACAATAATGATAAAATAGTTATAATATCAATAAAGTTGTAATATTAAAAGCTAAGACTCCAACACCAACAATCAAAGCAATTGTATTCTATACAGAAATAGTAACTTTGTCTCTTAGAATTAAGAATAAATGAGGAAATAAAAAACAAACACTCTGAAACCACTAAAAATAAAGATACTATTAATGATGGAAAAAATCATTGCGAACAACAAAGTAGCAAAATTTATTTAAAAAGAACAATAATGAAACCAATAGTAATATGAAAAATTTAAATCCTAAATAAAATATTATAGTAATATAATATTTATTATATTGACATTTTGATTTTTTTTATTACTGTTTGTGTCATTCTAATTTGTAGCCAATAATGATGATATACTGCTTTTATCATTATTGTTACAATTAGTCTTATTATTAGAACTTTGCTCATAATTGTGACTATTGTCTTTATTATCGATTTTATGAGTAGTATTAATGCATTTGCTGGCATAAGTGATTTTTTAACCATTAACATTATTTTTCTTTTCAATGGTTGAGTTAATGCTTGAACTCACCTATGAATTTACTAATTTTTGTATTTAATGTTAATTTTTTTGAAGAAAAAAAATTAAGATTATTAGTGTTGCAGTTATTTTGTTGTTATTTTTTTTATTATTACTACTTTGCTCTTTATAGTTTCAGTTCTTAATTCTCTTAGTCATTAGTGTAAATATTGCTAGCAAAACATATTTTTTTTCATTTACATTGCTATTTTGTTAATTCTGTTTTTAAAACTATTTTCGTTAGAGTTGCCATGTTTATTATAAATATATGTTTATATTGATGCTATTATCAATATGAATGCAGTTGCTTTTGATATTGGTGTTTTGGTCAAATAGTTGCGATTTTGTTATTATTACTGTTTTAGTCTTTATTGTTACAATTGTTGTTTTAATGCTATTTTGATCGTCATTATTACTATTTTTTCCTTTAATTTTTCTTTCGTAATTCTGTTATTGCTGATAATTAAAATACATTTGTCAGTATTTCTTTATTTACTACTAATCATAATAGTTACCGGTGCAATTGATGTTGTTATTGACATTTTCCCATTATTACGTTTCAACAATTATTACTATTTTGTCTTTTTATTACTACTCGTGTTGTTATTCTAATTTGCTTAATATTCACTATCGCTTTTTTGCATTTTATATTATTTCTTTTATTACTGATGCTATTATCGCAACCTTAGGCGTTTTTGGCAGTACTCCAGTTATTTCGATATTAGGATAATTACTATTATTTTTTTTTAAATTTGCAATTTTTCGCATAATTATTACTATTGTCTATATTTTTGCCTTTTTTTGGTCATTATTGCTATTTTTGCTGTTATAAATAAATTTTTCATCGATAATATTATGTTTATTTCAAGAGGTTAAGTTTTTGTTTGAATTCCCCTATTTATTTTGAATTTATGTAGATAGTGTTATTGATTATTTGCGTTGGAATAATTTTATAGTTATTATTCATGTTTTTATTACTATTTTGTTTTTTTGTGTTAATATATATCTTATTAATGACATTTTCCATTTATGCTAATGATGTTGATATTATTACTATTTTTTATAATTAATATTACAATTTTGCTTTATAATTGTGACTATTGATTTTATTATTGCATTTATGATCAGTATTGCTGCTTATCCTGGTATAAATGATTGTTTCATAATTAACAATATTCGTATTTATTATGGTTACAGGGATTTTATTTGAATTTCACTGTTACTAATTTTTGTAATGTTAATGTTTCTTTAAAGAATGAAATTGCTTTGATTATTTTTGTTACAAGATAATGAAGTTATTATTTTGTTATTTTTATAATTTTGGTCTTTAAATTTGCAAATCTTGTTTTTATTGGTATTTTTGTCATTATCGTTAATATTGCTCGAATCACTGATATTTTTATCATTTGCATTACTATACTTTCTTTTCAGATTTAAAAATATTTTCTTTAGGATCGCCATACTAATTACTAATTATAGTTGTTATTGTTACTATTGCTTAATATGATTGCATTTGCTTTTAATAATGGTGTATTGGTCAATTAATTACAATTTTGTTTTCATTACAATTTTCGTTTTTATTGCTACTATTGTTGGTTTATTGCTATTTTGGTCGTTATTGTTACTGTTGCTACGTTTAATAATGCTTTCATTTTTTTGGTTACTCCTGAGAATTAATATATATATATATATATATATATATATATATATATATATATATATATATATATATATATATATATATATATATATATATATATATATATATATATATATATATATATATATATATATATATATATATATATATATATATATATATATATATATATATATATATATATATATATATATATATATATATATATATATATATATATATATATATATATATATATATATATATATATATATATATATATATATATATATATATATATATATATATATATATATATA
>JAXCGZ010021610.1:17500-37657 GCA_037179515.1 Halocaridina rubra
AGTTTTGTATGAGAAAGTGGTTGTGCCAACTGCGATGTATGGATCAGAGTTATGGGGTATGAAAGTAAGTGAGAGACGGAAATTAAATGTGTTTGAGATGAAATGCCTGATAAGTATGATTGGTGTCTCTCGATTGGATAGGGTTAGGAATGAAGTGGTAAGAGCAAGAACGGGTGTGAGGAGAGAAATTGCAGCCAGAGTAGATATGAATGTTTTCAGATGGTTTGGCCATGTGGAAAGGATGGATGATGAAAGGCTGTTGAAAAAGGTGATGAATGCGAGAGTTGATGGGAGAAATGCTAGAGGGAGGCCTAGGTTTGGATGGATGGATGGAGTAAGGAGAGCCCTGAATGATAGGAGGATGGATGTGAGGGAAGCAAGCAAGCGTGCTAGGAATAGGAATGAGTGGCGAGTGATTGTGACGCGGCTCTGATGGGCATCTGCTGTTACCACGGGGCTGCATCTTACAGAGATAGCCCTCTGGTAGGGGCAGTAGGAGGAGCTGGCAGTTGTGAAGCGACACAGGTTGTGGAAGAGCCGGGAGGATGGGCTGTGGCACTCCAGCAGTGCCATCTGAACGGTCGCTAGCTCCCTCGTCATTGCCCATAGAGCAAAGTAATCCCCCTATTTGTTTTCCTGTCTTGATGTCGGCTACCACCCAATTAAAAGGGGAAACAGCCAAGGTATATGTATGTATGTATATATATATATATATATATATATATATATATATATATATATATATATATATATATATATATATATATACATATATATATATATATATATATATATATATATATATATATATATATATATATATATATATATATATATATATATATATATATATATATATATATATATATATATGTATATATATATATATGTATATATATATATATATATATATATATATATATATATATATATATATATATATATATATATATATATATATATATATATATATATATATATATATATATATATATATATATATATATATATATATATATATATATATATATATATATATATATATATATATATATATATATATATATATATATATATATATATATATATATATATATATATATATATATATATATATATATATATATATATATATATATATATATATATATATATATATATATATATATATATATATATATATATATATATATATATATATATATATATATATATATATATATATATATATAACCAAATAACACATTATATATGTGAAAGCATGAAATCATTTTTTTACCCCGACCGTGACTTATGATTACTTAGTCAAGGCGCTACCACTACACCACAGAAGGTTAAAAGGAACCCAACCTTATAGCTTATATCTGCTATACTTAGGAATGAACGCATTCTAACTTAATGCCACTATGTTCATATTACAGATTCCCCAACCTCACTCGTGGCTTCATTTTAGCATTTAATTCAATTCCCAATCTCATTCGGGCCATGAAATAACCAAATAACACATTATATATGTGAAAACATGAATCATTTTTCCATCCTGACCGTGACTCGAACCTAGGACTTACGAATACTAAGTCAAGGCGCTACCACTACACCACAGAAGGTTAAAAGGAACCCAACCTTATAGCTTATATCTGCTATACTTAGGAATGAACGCATTCTAACTGAATGCCACTGTGTTCATATTACAGATTCCCCAACCTCACTCGTGGCTTCATTTTAGCATTTAATTCAATTCCCAATCTCATTCGGGCCATGAAATAACCAAATAACACATTATATATGTGAAAAATGATTCATGTAATATTAGAAAGTAACAAACATGGAAAAATGTCAATAATAATATGAATTTTACCGGTAATTTTTATGCATAGGTGTAAATAGGGCAATACTTACAATACAATTTAGCTATCAGGAATAAAAGAATATTGATAGAACCAATAAGTCTGCTATAGTTAAAATACCGATCAAATTAACAAATGAGCAAAAATAGTAATAAAACAAGCAAAAATTGTGATAACAAATTGCAACTATATAACCAAAACACCAGTATTAAAAACAATTGCATTTATATTAGCAATTTTATAATGGCAATTCAAATGAAAGCCATTTAAAATTCTGAAAGAACACAATAGTAATACAAATAATATTAAAAGTAATGGCCATAATAACAATGAAATCAAGAATTGTACCTATTAACCACAAAGTTGTAATAATAACAAAACAATAACCAAAATATATGCAACACCAATAATCAATGCTATTGCATGCTTTAAGGATAATTTAACATAGACTTCGAAAATCAGATATCCATAGAGGAAAGAACGAAAAGTCTTTTGCCATTAGAAGTATGAATAATGTTAATGATGAAAAAATCACTTGTTTAGACCAAAAGCAGGAATACTGATAAAAAAAATAAGAAAACAGTAACAATTAAGAGAAAAAAATTTAATATTAAAACTAAATGTAAAAATGATAATTAAATAGTGATAACATCAATATTATTAACTATAGATTAGGAATAGAATTACAAAAATAACAATAAAAGCGAAAATTATTATTGCAACAATCTCACCAAAACACGAATATTAAAAAAAAAATGCATTAATATTAGCAAGAGAATTCAGAATTAAAAAAATAGTATTGAAAATAAGAAGATATCTGTAAAACATGCAAAATTGAAAATATTGACCATATAAAACAATGAAATGAAGGGTTGACATACAGGTCTCTGGGCTATTTGTGAATAGTAAAGCCATACATTTCAAATGGCTTTGCTACAATTAGCAATATCACCCTACATTGTGTTTATATTTATTGACAGCTAATTGTATCAAGTTTTGTACATGTACTTTCACTAAATATATTTTGTTATATTGTAAAGAGCCACTTGTTTATAGATTATATTGAGGTGATGCATGAAGCTAGTTATGTACCTAAATGTCAGTGGAGAGTGAGTTTGTAAAGATCAGGAACATGTGATGATAAATATCTTGCATTTGGTATATATGCAACTTATATCTTAAACTCCTTTTTTATACTAATAAGAAAACTTATCTTTACCAAGTGATTGAATAATTGTCATTTGTTATGTTATTGTTATTATTCTCTAAGCTCTCTGGCCCGACAGCACCAAGTTCCTAAATCAGATCACATCTGATCCTGGACTTCATCCAGAGCTCTCAGGGGAGTGTATGAAAAGTTGGTGGCATTTGTTTACCAACAGTTCATGCACTCTGCCTTAGCCACTTGGGGCTGTCCGGCCAGAGAGCTTAGAGAATAATAACAATAACATAAATAACAATTATTCAATCACTTGATAACTATAAAGCCAAAAGTTGAAATAATAATAAAATAACAAAAATAACTGCAACACCAATAATCAAAGATATTGCATTCCTTATAGAAAAATTAACATATACTTCAAAAATTGGTTATCCAAAGAGTAATTCGAGCAAAAACTCTTTAACCATTAGAAATAGGAATAATGTTATCGATGATAAAATAATTTGTATGACGAAAGAAGCAATACTGATTAAAAAAAGCAAAAATAAAACATATTGTAAAAATTATTTTGTAACAATAACACTAAATGTAACAAAAATGAAAAAATTGAAATAATATCAACATAATTAGCAATAAAAAGGCAATACTAAGAGTAATAGTAGCAATAACGACCAAAATGCTAATACAAGAAGAATAGTAACGAATAAGAACAAATTTGCAATAGATATTCAATAGATAACAATTACATTATTTTTACAGAAATAGCAACATTATTTACTAACTTAAGGATAAATATTGACTTTCACTACAAAAATTAATATTACATAGGGGAGGTAAAAAATTCTTTAGCCATTAGAAATACGAAAAATGTTAATGATGAAAATATCACTTATGCCAGCAAAACCAGCAATTTTGATAAAAAAAATATTAAAACCAATAGTAACAATTATATGGAAAATTGTAACAAATACACTAAATGTAACAAAAGTGATTAAAAAGTAATAAGATCATTAAAGTTGTAATAATAGCAAAAATGGCACAAACATCAATAATCAAAACTATTGCATTATATACAGAGATAGTAAATTTTTCTACCAATTGAAAATCAGCATAGGAATTCAAAGAAAACTCTCTTGGCATTAGAAATAAGAATAACATTAATGGTGAAAAAATAATTTGCAATACTAAAGTAGTAATACTGGTAAAACAATAACAATAATAAAGCCATTGGTAATACTTTTGTGCAAAATTACAATAATAAATAAAAAAAATAAGAGAATCTACAAAAATATATCAAAAGCATCTGCAGAACATGCAAATAAGTCAAAAGTTGTGATGACAACTTCACTTAGAAATAATAAATATTGTCAAAATGTGCCCATGAATATCAAGAAAGTAGTCTATCAAAATGACAAAAATAGCATTAATTTTAGAAATATGACAATAATGGAAAAATGATAATAATAATATCAATTGTACCGGTAAATTTTATGCTTAGTAGTAAAGAGAGCAATACTTCAAATACATTTTAACTATCAGCAATAAAAGAATATTGAGAAAACTATTTATCAAATGAGAAAAAAGAAAAAAATACGAAAACTGAAATAATGACATAATTATAACACTATCATCAAAACACCAAAATTACAAACAATTGCATTTATATTAGCAATAATATATTGGAAATTCAAACGAAAACAATTTAAACTTCTGATGCAACACAATAGTAAAGAAAATTACGAAAATATCAGTAATACAAGCAAAATTAATAATAATGGCCATAATAGCAATGAAAACAAAAATTGTACCTATAAACCACAAATTTGTAATAATAACAAACCAACAACCAACATATATGCAACACCAATAATCAAAGTTATTGCTTGATTTAAAGAAATATTAACATAGATTTCCAAAATTAGATATCGATGGAGGAAGAAACTAAAATATTTAGCTATTAGAAATAAGAATAATGTTAATGATGAAAAAATAACTTGATAGACCAAAAGAAGGAATACTGATAAAAAAAAGGCAATAATAAAACAGTAACAATTATGAGAAAATTTTTTTATAATATAATTTATTGTAAAAATAATAAAAAAATAGTGATAAAATCAATATTATTAGCAAATAAGAGTAATAGCAATAATAAAAACAATATAACAATAAAACAATAAAGCTAAAAATAAAATAATTTTTTTTAATAATAACATAATTGTAACAATCTGACCAAAACACCAATATTAAAAAAATTGCATTTATATTAGCAAGAGTCACAATAACTACTAATATTAATAGCAATAAAGACAATTCTAGCAAAAACAATTAAAAATTCGTATATAGCAAAATAGTAATAAAAGCAAAATTAAAAATTGAAATCAATAATTGTAACTATAAAACCCAAAGCTGAAATAATAGCAAAATAACAACAAAGATATTGTATTTATTGAAAAATTAACATGAATTTCAAAACTTAGAAATTCAAAGAGTAATTCGAACAAAAACTCATTAGATATTAGAAATAAGAGTAATGTTAATGATGATAAAATCACTTGTATGAGCAAAAGCAGCAATACAGATAAAAAAAGCATAAATAAAACATATTTGAACAATTAAGAGTTATTTTGCAATGAAAACGCTAATTGTAACAATAATGAAAAAATAGTACGTATATCAACTTTATTAGCAATAAAAAGGTACCTCTAAGTGCAATAGTAACAATAACGACCAAAATGGTAATAAACAAGAATAGTAACATATAAAAACAAATTTTCAATAAATACTCAAATGACCACAATAACGATAATCAGAGCAATTACATTGTTTACAGAAATAGCAACATTGTCTACTAAACTTAAGAATAAATATTGACTTTAACTGCAAAAATTAATATACATAGGGGAAGTCAAACAAAAATTCTTTAGCCATTAGAAAAAGAATTATGTTAATGAAGAAAATATCACTTATGCCAGCAAAAACAGCTATATTGATGAAAATAAAAATTTACTATTGCTCTTAGTGATGCCTTTATATTGCTAATAATGTTGATATTATTACTATTTTTTTCCTCATTACTGCAATTAGTGCAATTATTACCAAAAAACCTCTTAATTGCTACAATATGTTTTATTTTTACAATTATTGTTTTCATTGCTATTATAGCCATTATTTTTAATATTACTTGTATTACTTATATGTTCAGAAGTTTCATTACTATTGTGTTTTTTCAGAATTTTTAATTGTTTTTGTTTGAATTGCCATTATATAATTGCTAATATAAATGTAATTGTTTTTAATTTTGGTGTTTTTTCTGTTATTATTACAGTTTTCGTTTTTCAAGCAATATTTTCAAGCAATATTAATGGCTATAATAGCAATGAAAACAAGAATTGTGTCTATAAACCACAAAGTTGTAATAATATCAAAACAACAACAAATATATATGCAACACCAATAATCAAATAATCAGATATCCATAGAAGAACGAACAAACTCTCTTTAGCCATTAAAAAATAAGAATAATAATTATTAAAAAAGCAGGAATACTTTATAATTGTCTTTATTGCTATTAATATTGGTAGTTATTGTTACTCTTGCTAATAAAGATGCAATTATTTTTAAATATTGTTTTAGTGAGATTGATACAATTATGTTATTATTCCAATTTTCGTTTTCATTGTTAGTTTTTTAGTTCCATTGCTATTTTGTAGTTATAATTGCTAGTAATATTGATGTTATCACTATTTTTCATTATTTTTACTTATAGTTTTATTTTTACATTTTTTTCTCATAAATATTGCAGTTTCATAATTGCTTTTTTGATCAGTATTCCAGCTTTAGGTCTGAAGAAGTTATTTTTTCATTAACATTATTCTTATTTCTAATGGCTAAAGAGTTTTTATTCATTACTCTAGGCATATCTTATTTTCGAAGTATATGTTAATATTTCTTTATCGCATGCAATAACTTTGATTACTGGTGTTGCAGATATTTTCAATTTTGTGGTTTATAGGTACAATTCTTGTTTTCATTGCTATTATGGCCATTATTTATAATATTGCTTGTATTACTGATATGTTCGTAATATTCATTATTATCATGTTATTTCAGAATTTTAAATTGTTTTCGTTTGAATTGCCATTACATAATTGTTTTTAATTTTGGTGTTTTGATGATATAGTTACAATTTTATTATTATTATTACAATTTTCGTTTGTTTTATTACTGTTTTTGATCATTTGTTAATTTGATCGGTATTGTTACTATAGCAACCTTAATAGTTCTTTCAATATTCATTTTTTATGATAGTCAAAATGTATATTGTGTTGCTCTATTTACTACTAAGCATAAAATTTTCCATTATTGTTATTTTTCTAAATTTATTGCTATTTTTGTAATTATTAGTAATGTTGTTATCGCAGCTTTAAACTTATTTGCATGTTCTGCAGATGTTTATGATTCTTTTTTGTAAATTCTATTATTTTTCATTTATTATTGTAATTTTGCACATAAATATTACCAATGGATTTATTATTGTTTTTATTTTATCAGTATTACTACTTTATCGTGCTACAAATGATTTTTCAACATTAATGTTATTCTTATTTCTAATGCCTAGAGAGTTTTGTTTGAATTCCTATATTTATTTTTAGTCGGTAGGTAATTTTACTATCTCTGTATATATTGCAATAGTTTAGATTATTGATGTTTGAGAAATTTTTGCTATTATTACAAGTTTAATGAGATTAATACTGTTTATTCATTATTGTTACATTTAGTGTAATTATTACAATTTTGCTCATAATTGTTACTATTGGTTTTATTATTTTTTTTTAAATTAATATAACCGTTTTTGCTGGCATAAATGATTTTTTCATCATTAACATTATTCTTATTTCTAATGGCTAAGATATTTTTGTTTGACTTAACTTATGTAATACTGATTTTTGTAGATAACGTTGCTATTTATGTAAAAATGCAATTGCTATGATTATTGTTATTGTAGTCATTTGAGTAGTTATTGCAAATTTCTTCTTATTGGTTGATATTCTTGTTGTAATACCATTTTGGTCGTTAATGTTATTTTTGTAGTTTTATTGCCAATTTGTAGTTATCATTGTTATTGCTCCTATTTGATAATAATATTGAATTTATCACTATTTTTTCTTTTGCTACTACCACTTTTGCTTCAACCATAAAATGATCAGACATCCCAGCAGCCATACCCCTAAAGGTGGGTACATCTTTTACTCTACCAATCATGATCTTTGCTACCAACACATAATCCATCAATGCCCTTCCTTTGACTCCTCCATTGGCCACTCTCATCCATGTATACTTATTTATTAACTTCTTCATGAAAAAGCTGTTACCTATCACCAACTCTTGCTCCACACACATATCTAACAGTCTCTTGCCACTTTCATTCCCACCTGGTACCCCATACTTTCCTACAACACATTCTACCTCTCCATCACCCACTTTGGCATTCAAGTCATCCAACACAACTACATAGTTCTTTCTACTCAGACCATCGACACATCTAGTTAACTCATTCCAGAAATCATCCCTCTCCTCCTTACTTCTCTCACATCCTGGTCCCTAATCACTAACGAAAGACCAACATTCACTACCTATCCTAGCCCTCACCCACATCAGCCTAGATGACACTTCTTTCCATTCCACTACCTTTTTTACCATCCATTCACTCAGCAATAATGCCACACCTTCTCTAGCTCTTCCCCTTTCAACCCCACACACCCTACCTTTTACATCACCAAATGCCACTTCTTTTCCTTTCTTCTTTTTCTTACACACTGCCAAGACATCCATCCTCCTTCTACCAAACATATATCCAATCTCACATCTTTTGCTCTCTATCGTACTACAACCATGCACATTTATACACACCAGAACTAGAGTTTGGGGAGAAGTTATTCTCCCATCTACTCTCCATCTTCTTTGACGTCTCGCAGGAGGTTAATACATGGGGGGGATTCCTAGTTCCATCGCCCCGTCCTCTTTTAGTCGCCTCTTATAACATGCAGGGAATGCGTTGGGGCTATTCTTTGATGCTGTGCCCGTCACCACAAGGCACAGGATTGTTACAATTGCTAATATAAAAGCAATTGTTTTTAATTTTGGTGTATTGGTGATATAGTTACAATATTGTTATTATTACAATTTCGTCTTTATTGTTAATATTGTAGTTCTATTGCTTTTATGTTTGTTAATGGTATTATTGCTATCTCTAATGATTGTTTAACTATTCTGTTATAGCTGATATTTAAAGATTGATTTTAGCATTGCTCAATTATTTCTACAAGAAATTGTATATATTATTGAAATTTTTCCATTATTGCTACTTTTCAAAAATTATTAGTTATGTCTTTTTTACTGTGTTTTATTTTTCTTTGTTCTTTATATTCATGGGTATATTTTGCAATTTTTATTATTCCTTTTATTATTGATGTTATCATCTCATCTTTTGCCTTTTTTGTCAATACTGAAGATATTTTTGATATTTTGGTGAATACTATTTTTCATTTATTTCTGACACTTTATATTTTATATATTTACTGTTACTTTTGATGTTATATATGTCATTTTCATATTTAACATTATTCATATTTCAAGTGGTTAGAAAGTTTTTGCTTGAATTACCCTATTTAACTCTAATTCAGGAAGGTATTTTTACAATTTCTGTAAAAAAAATTACACTTGCTTTGATTATTAGCGTTGGAGTAATTTTTTTTCTTATTAGAACTTTTTAGAAATTATTACTGTTTTTTTATTATAGTTACAATTAATGGTACTATTACAAATTAGCTCATAATTGTTACTCTATGTTTTATTATTATTTTTTTTTATAATTTTACTATAATAGTTATATGCCACTCAATTCTTGCTATTGGATTTCTTATTGCTTTTTTGTTCAAATTTGCTGCTTTTGTTTTCATAAGTAATTTTCTCATAATTAACATTATATTTATTTTGATTGGCTAAAGTGTTTTTAATCGAATTCTCATAAGTATTACTAATTTTCGAAATTTTCGCAGTTGATGGTAATTGTTGCAACTTCAGCCTTTATCATTACAGTTCTTGTGTTTATTTCTATTTTGGGCATTATTGCTAATATTGCTAGTATTATTGATATTTTGATTATTTCTAGATTTTAAATTTATTGATTTTAGTATGAATTGTCATACTTATTACTAATATAAGTAGTTATAGCTTCATTTACTACTTATGAATGCAATTGCTCTTAATTTTTTATACTTACAATTTTCTTATTATTTCAATTTTCACCTCTTTTCTTACTATTTTTGTTCTTTTGTTAACTTGATGGTCATTGTTACTTTTGCATAAATATTTTTCCATAACTATTAATTTTCTATTATTATTGCTATTTTTGTACTTTTAGCACAATCTGTGATATTATTCTAATTCCTTTTATATATTCATGGACACTTACTTGTGATTTTTATTATTTCTTTTATTAGTGATGTTGTCATTGCATCAATTGACTTTTTCCAGTTTTACAGATATTTTTTATGTTTTCTCTAATTACTATTATTTTTCATTTTGTATTGCAGTTTTGAACAAACATATTACCTTTGGTGTAATTATTGTTTTTCTGATCAGTAATGCTACTTTTACTATTTTAAATGATTTTTTTCATCATGAATTATATTCTTATTTCTAGTGGCTAGTGAGTTTTTGTTTGCATTCCTGCATTTATTTTTCATTATAGTAGCAAATGTTACTATTTCTGTAAAGAATGAAATTGTTTTGAATTTTGGTGTTAGAGCTATTTTTGCTCTTATTACCTTTTTGATATTTTTGCTATTTTGGTCATAATTGTAACATTTACTTTAATTACTACAATTTTGCTCATTATTGTTACTATTGGTTTTATTATTGTTGTTTTTAGTGCTACATGTGTATTTATTATCATTAACATTATTCTTATTTCTTATGGTTAAAGAGAATTAGTTTGAATTCTTCAATGGAAGCTTTGAAGTTTATGTTAATATATTTGTAGAAAAAACGGTAGTTGCTTTGATTATTGGTGTCGCAGTTATTTTATTGATATTTTTATACTATTTCACTTTGGTCTTTTTGATTACAATTCTTGTTTTAATTGCTATAATCATCATTACTTTTAATATTGATATGTTCTCATTGTGATTACTAATTTGTCATTTCAGAATTTTAATTAAATTTCGTTTAATTGCCACTAGCAATTAAGCTAGTTTTTTCGTTATTTATATTATTTGCTGATAATATTGATGTTATCACTTTTTTATTATTGTTACAATTAGTTTTAATATTACGTTTTCTCATAATTTTTATGTTTTATTATTGTTTTTATGATCAGTATACTTGCTTTTGGTCTAACAATTGAATTTTTCAACATTACCATTATTCTTTTTTCTAATGGCTAAAGAGTTTTTGTCCGAATTCGAATAACAATAATCATAGCAATTACATTTTTTACAGAAACAGCAACGTTATCTACTAAACTTATGTATAAATATTGACGAAGTGCAAAACTTAATATTACATAGGGTAATCATACCACAATTCTTTAGCCACTAAAAATAAGAATAATGGTAATGATGAAAATATCACCTATGCCAGCAAAATCAGCTATATTGATGAAAAAAATAACAATAATAAAACCAAAAGTAACAATTATGAGTAATATTGTAATAATGATTAAACTAATAATATAATTAAAGTTGTAATAATAGCTAAAACGGCTAAATCATTAATAATCAAAATTATTGATTTATATACAGAGATAGTAAAATCATCTACCAATTAAAAACATATAGAGGAATTAAAACAATATTCTCTAGGCATTAGAAATAAGAATAACATTAATTATGAAAAAATAATTTTTAACACCAAAAGTAGTAATGCTGATAAAATAAAAACAATAATAAAGTCATTTATAATATTTATGTGCAAAAATGCAATAATAAATGAAAATATGATAGAATTTACAAGAAATAAAAACATCGGAACATGCAAATAAGTCAAAAGATGCGATGACAACATAACTAATAAAAGAAATAATGAATATTGCCAAAGTATCCCATGAATATAAAGATATAATTTTAATAATAACACAAGTAGTCTATAAAAATGACAAAAATAGCAATACATTTAGAAAAATAACAATAATGGAAAAATGTCAATACTAATACCACTTGTACAGGTAAATTTTATTCTTAGCAGTAATTAGAGCAATAATTCAAATACATTTTAAATATTATCAATAAAAGAATATTGAAAGAAAAAAGTAACAAATGAACAAAAATAATAATCAAACAAACGAGAATTGTAATAATAACAAAATTGTAACTATATCACCAAAACACCAAAATTAAAAACAATTGTACTTACAATAATAATTATATAATGGCAATTCATACGTAAACAAATAAAAAATCTGAAATAACACAATAGTAACGAAAATTGCGAATATATCAATAACACAAACAATATTAAAAATAATGGCTATTATAGCAATGAAAACAAGAATTGTACTTATAAACCACAAAGTTATAATAAAAACAAAACAACAACCAAAAATATCTACAACACCAATAATCAAAGTCATTGCATGCTATAAAGAAATAGTAACATAGACTTCGAAAATTAAATATCCATAAAGGAACCAACAAAAACTCTTTAGCCATTTGAAATAAACATAATTTTAATGACGAAAAAATAACTTTTTCAGACCAAAAGCAGGAATACTAAAAAAAAAAAAAAATTAACCAGTAACAATAATGATGCAAAATGTAATATTAAACCTAATTGTAAAAATGATGAAAAAGTAGTGATTAAATCAATAGTTTTAGCAAATAGTAACTACAAATAATAACTGCAAAATAGCAATAGAACTAAAAAAATAACAATAAAAACGAAAATTGAAATAATAACAATTGTAACAATCTAACTAAAACACCAATATTAAAATAATTGCATTTATATTAGCAAGAGAAACAATAAGTAATAATATTGATAGTAATAAAGACAATTCAAGCAAAAGAGATTTATAATTAAAAAAAAACAAAATAGTAATGAAAATAAGAACATAGTAATACAAGCAAAATTAAAAATATTGACCATAAAAACAATAAAAACAAGAATTGTGACTATAAAGACCAAAGTTGAAATAATAACAAATTAAGAACAAAGATATTGCTTTCTTTATAAAAAAATTATCATGAACTTAAAAAATTATTTATTAAAAGAGTAATTCGAACAACAACTCTTTAGCCATTAGAAATAAACAAACAAACAAACAAACTTTATTTCCATTTCAATACAATGAATGTCAGCCAGGGCAAGCCCCAACCACCCACAGTGGTGACCAACCACAGCAGTACCTGCCAGGAAACAGCTTAAATTCTCGGTCTTGGACGGGAACCGATCTTTCGACCTCGTGAGCAAAAGCAGCAATACTGATCAAAAAAGCAATTGTAATAATTAAGAGTTATATTGTAATAATACACTAATTGTAACAATAACGAAAACAATAGTACTAATATCAACATTGTTAGCAATGAAATGTCATCACTAAGAGCAATAGTAACAATAACGACCAAAATGGTAATAAAAACAAAAATAGTAACGAAAAAGAACAAATTTGCAATATATACTCAAATGACCACAATAACAATAATCAGAGCAATTACATTTTTTAAAGAAATAGCAACAATCTCACCAAAACCCCAATATTAAAATAATTGCAATTATTTTAGCAAGAGTAGCTAATATTAATAGTAATAACGACAATTCAAGCGAAACCAGTTTAAAATACAGAAATAAAATAGTAATGAAAATAAGAACATAGCAATACAACAAAATGAAAAATATTGACCATAAAAACAATGAAATCAAATGTAATTATAAAGCCCAAAGTTGGAAAAATAACAAAATAACAAAAATAACTGGAACACCAATAATCAAAGATTTTGCATTCTTTACAGCAACATCAACATAAACATAAAAAATTAGTTATCCAAAGAGTAATTCGAACAAAAACTCTTTAGCCATTAAAAATAAGAATAATGTTAATGATGATAAAATCACTTGTATGAGCAAAAGCAGCAATACTGATCAAATAAACTAAAATAAAACATATTGTTACAATTAAGAGTTATTTTGCAATAATTACAATAATTGCAACAATAACGAAAAAAAATTGTACTAATCTTAACAGTATTAGCAATAAAAAGGCATCACTAAGAGCAATAGTAACAATAACGACCAAAATGGTAATAAAACAAGAATAGTAACAAATTATAAAAAAATTGCAATAAATACTCAAATGACAACAATAACAATAATCATATCAATTACACTTTTTTACAAATAAAGCAACATTGACTACTATACTTAAGAAAGAAACGACTTTAACTACAAAAAATTGATATTACATAGGGAAATTCAAAAAAAAATTCTTTAGCCATTAGAAATAAGAATAATGTTAATGATGAAAATATCATTTATGCCAGCAAAAACAGCTATGTTAAAAAAAAAGGAAAGACAATAATAAAAGCAATAGTAATAATTATGAGCGAAATTGTAATAATTACACTAAATGTAACAAAAATGATTAAACAGTAGTAATGTCATTAAAGCTGTGATAATAGCAAAAACGGCTCAAACATCAATAATCAAAACAGTTGCATTATATACAGATATACTAAAATGCTCTATCAATTTTAAAAATAGAGGAATTCAAACAAAACTCTCTAGACATTAGAAATAATCTGTAACAACAAAAGTAGTAATACTGATAAAATAAAAACAATAATATAATCATTGTTAATATTTATGTGCAAAATTGCAATATTAAATGAAAAAATACTAGAATTTACAAGAAATATAAAAAACACCAGGACACACAAATAAGTCAAAAGATACGATAACAACATTCCTAATAAAAGAAATAAGTATTATATGAATATAAAGAAAGAATTTGAATAATAACACAAGTAGTCTATAAAAATGACAAACATAGTAATAATTTTAGAAAAACAATAATGGAAATATGTTAATAATAATAGCAATTGTGATAGTAAATTTTAAGCTTAGTAGTAAATAGGGCAATACTTATAATACATTTTAATTATCAGCAATACAAAAATTTTTAAAGAACCAATAAGGTTGCTATAGTAACAATACCAATTAAATTAAAAATGAACAAAAATAGTAAGAAAACAAACAAAATTTATAATGATAAAATTGTGACTACATCACGAAAACACCAAATTTAAAAACAATTGCATATATATTAGGAATTAAATAATTGCAATGTAAACAAAAACAATTTAAAATTCTTAAATAACACAATAGTAATACAAGCAATATGGAAAATAATGGCATAATACAGTGAAAAGAAGAGTTGTACCTATCAATCACAAATTTGTAGAAATAACAAAACAACAACCAAAATATCTGCAACACCAATAATCAAAGTTATTGCATGCTTTAATGAAATATTAACATAGACTTCTAAAATTAGATATCCATTTAGCCATTAATGATGAAAATGATGTTAATGATGAAAAAATCACTTAAGACCAAAAGCAGGAATACTAATCAAGAAAGCAATAATAAAACTAACAATTATGAGAAAAAATGTAATATTAAAACTAATTGTAAAAATAATGATAAAACAATAATAACATCAATATTTTAGCAATTATTAGCAATAGGAATAATAACTACAAAATAGCAATAGAACTACAAAAATAACAATAAAAACGAAAATTGTAATAATAACATAATTGCAACAATCTCACCAAAAAAAACTATTAAAATAATTGCATTTATTTTAGCAAGAGTAACAATAAGTATAATATTAATAGTAATAAAAACAATTCTAGAAAAAGCAGTTTAAAAGTCAGAAATAAGAAAATAGTAAAGAAAATACGAACATATCATCAATACAAGTAAAATTAAAAATATTGACCATGAAAACAATGAAATCAAGAATTGTAATTATGAAGCTTAATGTTGAAATAATAACAAAATAACAACAATATTAACTGCAACACCAAAAATAAAAGATATTGCATTCTTTATAGAAAAATTAGCATAGACCTCAAAAATTAGTTATCCAAAGAGTAATTCGAAAAAACTCTTTTGTCATTAAAAATAGGAATAATGTTAATGATGATGATATCACTTGTATGAGCAAAAGCAGCAATACTGATCAAAAAAGCAAAAATAAAACATATTGGAACAATTAAGAGTTATATTGTAATAATGATACTAATTGTAACAATAATAAAAAAATAATACTTATAACATTATTAGAAATAAAAAGACATCACTAAGAACAATAGCAACAATAACGACTAAAATGGTAATACAACAAGAATAGTAACGAATAAGAACAAATATTGCAATAAATACTCAAATGGCTACAATAACAATAATCATATAAATTACATTTTTTTTACTATACTTAAGAATAAAATTTGACTTTACAAAAATTAATTTTACATAGGGAAATTCAAACAAAAATTCTTTAGCCATTAGATATAAGAATAATTTTAATGATGACACTATCACTTATGCCAGCAAAAATAGCTATGTTAATAAAAGGAAAGACAATAATAGAAGCAATAGTAACAATCATGAACGAAATTGTAATAATTACACTAAATGTAACAAAAATGATTAAACAGTAGTAATGTCATTAAAGCTGTAATAATGGCAAAAACGGCTCAAACATCAATAATCAAAGCAATTGCATTATATACAGATATAATAAAATGCTCTATCAATTTTAAAAATACATATAAGAATTCAAACAAAACTCTCTAGACATTAGAAATAAGAATAACAATAATGTTGAAAAAATAATTTGTAACCAAAAATAGTAATACTGATAAAAATGAAAAGAACAATAAAGCCATTGGTAATATATATGTTCCAAAATTGCAATAATAAATGAAAAATAATAGAATATGCAAGAAATATCTAAAACATCAGAACATGCAAATAAGTCAAAAGATGCTATGACAACATTAATAATAAAAGAAATAATAAATATTGCCAAAAAGTGCCCATGAATATAAAGACAGAATTTTAATAACACAAGTAGTCTATAAAAATAAAAAAAAAATAGCAATAATTTTAGAAAAATAACAATAATGGAAAAACGTCAATAATAATATGAATTGCACAGGTAAAATTTATGCTTAGTATTAATAGAACAATACTTAAAATACATTTAAACTATCAACAATAAACGAATATTGAAAGAACTAATAACGTTGCTATAGTAACAATACCGATCAAATTAACAAATGAACAAAAATAGTAATGAACAAAACGAAAATTGAATTAATAACAATATTGCATCTATGTCACCAAAACCCCAAAATGAAAAACAATTGCATTTATATTAGCAATTATATAATGTCAATTCAAACGAAAATAATTTAAAATTCTGAAATAACACAATAGTAATGGAAATTACAAACCTATCAGTCATACAAGCAATATTAAGAATAATGGCTGCAATAGCAATGAAAACAAGAATTATACCTAAGAACCAGAAAGTTGTATTAAAAACAAAACAACAACGAAAATATCTACAACACCAATAATCAGAGATATGGCATGCTTAAAAGAAATATTAACATGGACTTCGAAAACCAGATAACAAAAGAGGAACGTAAAAGAACTCTTTAGCCATTAGAAATAAGGATAATCTTATTGATAAAAAAAACTTGTTCAGACCAAAAGCAGCAATACTGATCAAAAAAACAATAATAAAACAGTAAATTTTATGAGAATAAATTTAATATTAACACTTATTGTAAAGATAATGAAAAATTAGTGACGACATCAATTTTTTTAGCAAAAAGGAGCAATAGAAATAATAAATACAAAATATTAATAGAACTACATATATAACAATAAAAAAGAAAATTATAATAATAACTTAAATGTAACAATATCACCAAAACACCAATATTAAAATAATTGCATTTATATTAGCAAGAGTAACAGTAAGTACTAATAATAGTAATATAGACAATTCAAGAGAGAGCAATTTAAAATTCAGATATATCAAAATAGTGATGAATATAAGAATACAAGCATAATTAAAAATATTGACCATTAAAACAATGAAGCCAAGAATTGTAACTATAATGACCAAAGTTAAAATAATAACAAAATAACAACAAAGATATTGCTATCTTCATAAAAAATTAACAAAAACTTCAAAAATTAGTTATCCAAACAGAATTTCGAATAAAAACTTCTTAACCAATAGAAATAATAAACCTTTATTTCCATTACAATACAATGGGTATTCGTCAGCCGGGACAAGCCCCAACCCCCCACTGTGGTGCACAAACACAGCAGTTCCTGCCAGTAAACAGCATAAACTCTCGATCTTGGACGGGGACCGATCTTTCGACCTCGTGAATGCTAAAAACAAAAATAATACATTGTAACAATTAAGAGTTACTTTGTAATGATAACACTAATTTTAACAATAATTAAAAAATAGTACTAAAAACATTATGAGCAATAAAAAGACCAAAATGGCAATAAATACTCAAATGACTACAATAACAATAATCATAGCAATTGCACTTTAAAAAAAAAAAAGAAACATTGTCTACTATACTTTAGACTAAATATTGACTTTAACTTCAAAAATTAATATTGCTTAAGGGAAGTAAAAAAAAAATTCTTTAGCCATTAGAAATACGAATAATGTTAATGATGAAAATATCACTTATGCCAGCAAATCAATAGTAACAATAATGAGCAAAATTGTAATAATGCACTAAGTGTAACAATAATGATTAAGCAGTAATATATGTCATTCAAGTTGTAATAATAGCAAAAATGGCTCGCACAGCAATAATCAACACTATTGCATTATATATGGAGATAGTAAAATTATCTACCAATTAAAGATAAATATAGGAATTCAAACAAAACCCTCTAGATATCAAAGATAAGAGTAACACTAATGGTGAAAAAATAATCTGTAACACCAAATGTTGTATTACTGATAAAATAAAAGAATAATAAAGCCATTGGTAATATTTATGTGTAAAATTGCGATAATAAATGAAAAAATAATATGAATTTACAACAAAATATAAACCCGGTTGTAACAACAATTAAAATAGGTTAAAAAGCTAAAAACAGGAAAAGAAAGTACGACGGCAAATAGATATGCTAAAGAAAGCCAAGATATAAGGGACACCTTTGCGCTGGAAACAGTGAATCGATATGAGGAACCAAGTCAGGATGATGAAGGGGAAAATACACAACAACAATAATGAGATAGTTAAAGAAAGCCATAGAGGAAAGTACTGTGAGTTTACCAAAGCTAAAGAGAAAGAAAAATCAACCTTGGATGAATGACGACACTCTTAATTTAATGGATGAAAGAAGAGGAACAAAGAATAAAGATTAGAGCAGATACAGAGATAATAATAGAATACACCGAAAATGTAACAAAACGAAAGAGAAATGGATGAATGAGAGGTGCACTGAAATAAAAGAGATGTCAAAGAACAATCAGGGGAAAATGTACGACAAGATAAATTAAATACTATACAGGAAAAACGTGGAAACCAGAGCAACTCCTTAATAAACAAAGATGGGAAAGTGTTGATGGAAAAAGATGTCTGAGTGAGATGGGCGGAATATATAAAGGAATTATATGATGACAATAGAGGTGGAATCGAACTGGAGACAGATGAACAAGGACCGGAAATCATGAAAGACGAAATAAAAGCTGCAATGAGAAAGATGAAGAGTGGGAAATCAGTTGGAAATGATGGAATAGCCATAGAAATTTTGGAAACTTTGGGAGAAGAAGGAGTTAGAAATCATAACAGATATAGCAAACAATATATACAATGCAGGAAGACTTGCTATTCAAATGAGATAAACACTAATGATGGCAATCCCACAGATATCAGAAACACTCAAATGTGAACAACACAGAATCATCAGTATGGTTAACCATATTACAAAATAGTATTCGGAGTCATAACAGAAAAAATAAGGAATAAAATAAGGCCTGAAATATCTGAAGAGCAGTTTTTTACCCCGAGCGTGACTCGGACCTAG
>JAXCGZ010021611.1:0-2500 GCA_037179515.1 Halocaridina rubra
CATGACATGCCATTTATTTGCAAGCGAGGAAATAAATAAATAAATAAATAGATGATTAAATTAAAGTAAATGGAAGCAAAAAAAAAAAGAAAGAGTATTTTACATTTAATTAAATTTTATAACCGAGTAAATCACAAAAAAAAAAAAATCTCAAGAAACGGAATTGTTATCAAGAAGTCAGGTATGAAAAAAAAAATATATACATATGCAGAGCACAAGGGGACTTAAGAGAAGCAAAACGGGTTCGTCAAACTAAGGTTGAAAAATAAAAAATAAAACATTAAAAAAGGTTAAAAGTTAACAAATAAAAAGTGTTGCTCCTGTGAAATTGGGCAGACGAATTAGCACAAGTCTCATGAAATTAAAATGGGTGTTTATCCAACATTTAAGACGTCAAAATCGATCAAAAAATAAAACGAATATGGACGTCCATGTAGAAAGAAGTCTTATGCAAATTGGTCGGGAGCTTCTGCAAGCACCCCAAATGCAATTTCTAGAGGGGGGAATGGGGGAAGAAGAAGGGTGATGGAGGGGGGGTAGGAAATTAGCATGCCTAGTTTTGCTTCGTTCTCTGAATACCAAAATGTTCAACCCTGAAGGGATTAGTGGATAGGACAAAAGGAGAGGGAATAGTGGTTAGGACTTATAAAGGGGAGATTCTGACTTGGAGGATAGAGAACAAGAGAATGGAGGATTATGGAGATGAGAATAATAAGAGAAATAAAAAAGAAATGAAAGATGGACATAAAAGAAATAGATAATTGAAAGATGAATATGAAAAGTAGAAGAGAAAATGGAGAAAATAAGAGAAAAAGGACGTTAAACGTAGAAAGTATAATTAAATAATGGAAATGAATATGAATGAAGGGGAGAAAATGGAGATTGGATAAAAGGAGACTATGAGATGAAAACAGAAGGTGAGAATATGACGAGGAATAATAATGAATAATAGAAATCAGAGAAGGTAATTGAAAGGGAATAGAAAAAAGAGATAAAAACGTAATAATAATAAAGATGAAGATAAAAGTAGAGACGAAAAAGAAGATAAAAATATTAAAAGTACGTATAAAGAGACACACGAAAGTAGCTAATAGATATGAGAATAAAAGCAGAGGAAGAGAATGGAGATGTTGATAAAGGGGAGATAGGAAATAGTTGTGAATATGAAAAGAAATTGAAAAATGGTGAAAAATGGTGTTAAGATTCGGAGGTTGGTAATAATCTGTAGATGACCACAAAATGGAGATATGGACAAAAGAATGTTGGAATATAAAAACAACGGTAAAAGAAGGACAAAAATTGAAGATGAATGGCCGGCCATAGAGGAAATGTGGATATAAGAATGGATATGGAGAATATAATGAAAAAAAAAATTAGAGGTTTGTTATAAGATAATAAGAGTTGTAAAGCTAACTAGAGTCTTGAGAAAACATGAATTGGAAATGTGGACCAAGATTTGAAAATGACAACTTGTATTAGACTCAAGATTTAGAAAAATTGGAAATGTCGAAGCCATAGGTATAAGTAAAGATTATCCTGGAGTTTTTTTTTTTTTTTTTTTTTTTTTTTTTTTTTTTTTTTTTTTTTTGCCAGTGTTTAGTACTAGACCAAATTCGCCGAACTAAGATGAAAATGTGTGAATGTTTGGCTACCTAAAGTCTATTTTTGTTCTAACATTTTGTGTAAGGGAATCAACATTTGTTATCTTTCTGACTGTGTGGACCGTTTTGTGTCATAATTGGTTCTCAATGGTTGGAGCTGAGGGATTAAAACTGGATACCCTTCCTAACGCCTCGGGGAGGGCTCGAATCGCGTTATTCGCTTCCCTACTGGCGCACATTACCACTGAGCTACCGCAGCCCCATATATCATCCCGCTGACCACTTATTTTTTTTTTCTGACCATAAACTGCTGCGATGCAGAAGAGCTGGCTTTTCCTATGGATGCACAGATTTCCTGGTGAATGGTTTAGTGATTCCCATAGAAACGGAGACAGTTCTTTTTCATGGCTGATTCTGATCCAGCTGCCCATTTATTTCAGCTAGTTTGGTGAGTCATGAACCTACTACAGACTGCGAACTGTATGTTTTTCTTGAATGCTTGTGTGCTGGCTAGGTTTTATTTGATTACACAGACTGTTGAGAGACAAGTTTACTGACATATTAAGGATATTTTTTTTTTCTTGAATGATCATGAATTTTCTGCTTTTTTCATGATTGCACCGACTGGCGAGTGATAAATTCACTATCAGCTTGGGTACTTTTTTATATATATTTTTTTAACTGTTTGTTAATTAGCCGTCCTTTCCTATGTGTGCACAGTCTGAATGAGTGAAAATTTCGCTGACTGCTTTTGGAATGATTGATTAAGGACAGTTTTTCTTGACTGATTTTGGAGTTGTCTTTTTCCGTGACTGCACAGCTTGGTGAATGATATGTTCACTGACAGTTTTAGGATAGTCTTGAGTGACTGAGACATGCCTGAAGTGCATGACTGAGTG
>JAXCGZ010021611.1:7500-20000 GCA_037179515.1 Halocaridina rubra
GTAAGATTTAAGACTCTTGAGAGAGCAAGTAGATTCTATCAGTACATTGTTAATCAAGTCACTGTTAGTTAAGTTTGCTTCTGCATTAAGAGCTCGTGTTGGTCTTGCTTCTGTTTGTCTTTTCATTAGCTAATTGCTCCTTTTGTTTGCATTTGTTCAGGTCTTTTAGAGAAGTTTTATGTGTGCTGGGAGTTCATTTTATGCTTTATGATAAGGTTTTCGGGGGTCCAGAGATACATTGTTATTCTGAGAATCTTAAAAGGATTTTACCGGGTGATGAGAAAAGTTTAATTCTCTTCACTTAAGAATTTATTCATTAGGATTTTGTGTGTGTGAAATATTAAGTTTTTCTTTGTTTTTTATATTGGTTTTGATTTCGCGCATTAACATGAGTTGGAAGTTTGTTCTTCTGAGAGCTTAAAAAGATTTTTTTTTTTTAATCGGGTGTTAACAATGAATAGTTTAGTTCGCTTAAGTTTGGCCGTAAGTCGTATTTATTGTTGAGAATTGTGCTTTGTATTGTTTATTTTTTAAGTTTGGATTCCCTTGCATGTGTTAACATTAATTAGAATAGAAATCTGAAAACCTTAATATTTCAATAAAATAAATAAATTAATAACTATATTCCTAATGAATAACTTCTTAAGTGAAGAGAATTAAACTTTTCTCATCACCAGGTTAGAGCTGGGGAATTAAGGTTGTAAGCAAGAGATTTTTCGTGTTCTAATAAAGATCTTAAGTCATATTTGCCCTTTGAATTCGCCCATTTTATAGTGATTGACCGTTTTGTTATTGGTATCTGATCTGCAGTAACATTATAATATAATTCACAAATAAAATATTTTTAAGCTGTCTTTTTATTTTATTATTGAGTATGAGAGCATAGAGATTGATTTTTAAAATCGTTGATACAAAAAAATTTTCCTCCGTCAAAATTATGTAGGTTGGTTATACTCTCCTTGAAGAACACCCTGACGTCATTTTGCTTGAACTCACTTGCACTTGTTTTCCTTCTTTGTGTTCTCTCTCTCTCTCTCTCTCTCTCTCTCTCTCTCTCTCTCTCTCCTCTCTCTCTCTCTCTCTCTCTCTCTCTCTCTCTCTCTCTCTCTCTCTCTCTCTCTCTCTCTCTCTCTCTCTCTCTCTCTCATGTCAGACTCAGGTTATTCCTCTCCATCTTACCTTATATATCCATGCCTCACCCACCTCCAATATTATTCTCATTTTCTTTCGTTATTTTTTTTTATTTAACGTTTTAATAGGAGATAGCTTCCTTGTTTGGCATAGCTTACAATGTTGCTTGAGTGAAAGTAATAGGAACAGCGCTAGTTTCTCTTAATCTGTTTTGTCTTGGGTAACTTTTTATCCACGATTTTGGGTGATAATGTGTGAAATTTTTAAGATGGGGAGAGTCATTTCAATATATACTGCTTTTGGATTACTTGGAATAAATTATTGAATTTGTTTTTAAACGATTTTTGTATAATATTTTGTTTCTATGTCCATATTGGTTCGAATTTGATAAGTTGAGACAAATTCTATAGTGTTTAGCGCTGTGTTCTATAAAAGAAGAACATTAAAATGTTATTCTGTTTGTTTTAAAAGCGTCTGTATACCTCTAACTTCAGCCGAGTAAATTGACACTTTTGCTCGAATTTAATTGCTAGGACTAATAAACCTAGAACTTGGCTTGATCTTAAAAAAAAAAAAAAAAAAAAAATTTCAGTCCCCAACTTCTTGACATTTCTCATGTGGATGCCAGTTATTTCAACCAACTTCATCTTATATAATGATTCGTTGTTTTATTTATTTAATTGGTTTAATTCACAACATCGCGTGCAAAAATGAAAATGTTTTAAAATAATCTCTTTCGCATAAACGAATATACTTCAAAAATCCTTCAATATAGAAAAAGGCATTATTATTATTTTTATTTATTTCTCATACACGAAACGAGAACCTGGAGATGCAATTCTTTCTCTGCGTTGCAGAGATCTCCGTCCCTTGTTTGACCAGACCTCCTAAGGTATATATATGGATCGTGCAGACTAGGGTGTAATGACACTGGGTGTTAATTCAGACCCCATACATTTAGCCGTGAGGTCAGGGAGAGAGGTCATCTAGGGGAGATATGTCTAGATAACTTTACATAGGGCAGTTGCTAGGGTCGTTTCCAAACGAGTCAATGTTGGGAATGTATCTGTCTGTTTGGTGTCAGGAATGTGAGAAAAAAACTGGAAACAGAGAAGTGATCCTCATGGGAGGAAAATGATGAAAAAGTATAGATGATTTAAGGTTGATTTCATAATAATAATGAAAAGAGGTGCATTATTGAAGATCATGTGTTTCTTTTTCCTATAATTCAGCTGTCCAGGAATCACCACTTACTTTGAACAAAGTGCTCCTATAGACATTGTTTTATGTGTTTTATGAGTTGTTGCACACTTCCGATGTCATTTTCTCATATCTAACAGAGTAAACAGGGATGAAGCCACACAGTATGCTCTCCATAATCCATACCTGACTATCAGCAAACAAACAAAACAAACAAACGAACACACAAACATTTATTTCCATTTTTCTACCAATGTTATTCTTCTAAAATTACTTTAGAAATAAAAGTAACTTATAAGTAGACATGTAATTGAACTAATAAGTAAGAGGGTAATACATACAGTTAAATTAAATGTAGCTTTCATAGAAAATAATCATGATGTAATAAAAATGTTAACAATAATGTTACAGCAAGAACTTAACCCTTGATAATTAGATTTATATATGAACTTCCTCTTCGTCAGTCACAGGAATTTTGTAATCAGGAAGGTTTGGTATGCTGTTATTTAGCGTTAGCGTGTGTCGCTTTTAATCCACATTATGGGAGTAGACGCTGACAGGTTGGAGCTGGGGAATTAGAGCTGGATGCCATTGGAAAGGTGTGGTATTTAGTTATAGTAAATTACTTTTGTTTTATGTAGATCAGAGGTTCTCAAAGTCCGAGGTCATATTCCATCCTCATGCAATCTCCAAGAATGCTCAGTTCCTCCCCTATTTTGAAGTGTCATCTTTCATTTTTTTTTTTTTTTTACCAGTATGCATATATGCATGATTCTTGTTCTTTTACGTTTTATATGTCACTATGAATCCCCATTATGGGGGTGAATATGAGACGTTTGGAGCTGGTGATTAAAGGATGAATGCCCTCCCTAACCCCCCACGGTGGGTTCGATGGCGGGGGTGCCTCCTCCCGATTCAAGTATTATAACCACTAGGATACCATTGTCCCAGTACATATGCATTCATGTATATGTGCATTTTCTTACCTCTGCTTGTAGGCGTGTATTTGACATTTACATGCACACATTCATGCACATTCCCGTGTGCTGCCATCTGTGGAGAAATTGAAGAGTTATAAATAAGCAAGGCAAAAAATAAGAAAAATAAATAATAATGTAAAAATGGCATTAATCATATTGCAACACAGAGTTTCATCTTGACTATCAGCAAATATAATTAAAATAAAAAAAGTTTTTTTTTTCAATAAGGAGAGGTAATAATGATTATCATAAATACAAAAGTAAAAGTTGCTTTTGACAGCAATTGATGGATCTGGGAGTGCATGCCAGCGCAAACGCATTTTTATTATTGATATTTTTATTCCTTTTTTTTTTTTCATTCGGGCTTTAAATGTAGATTGTTTTAATTTATATTTAGTAAGAAATTGCCGGATGTGAGATTTGTTATTATTATTATTATTATTATTCGGTTTGGTTTAACGTCACGAACTCCCTTTTCTACTAAGGGCTAGGACGGTTGCCTTCCTTCTTACGAAGGACTTGTTTTGGCAGATGTAATCGTTGCCCTGAGTGTATGCCCTTACTAACCTCAATCCGTGACGGGGCGCGAACCCTCGACCTGCCGCCTCAGAGTCGTAGACGCTACCATTTTGCCACGGAGACTATTATTATTATTATTTTTTTATTATTATTATTTTTATTACTATTATTATTATTATTATTATTATTATTATTATTATTATTATTATTATTATCATTATTATTATTATTATTGTAATTATTATTATTATTATTATTATTTTTATTATTATTATTATTTTTATTACTATTATTATTATTATTATTATTATTATTATTATCATTATTATTATTATTATTATTGTAATTATTATTATTATTATTATTATTATTATTATTATTATTATTATTATTATTATTATTATTATTCGCGGAATATTCTTTTATTTACTATTGCCTGTTATTATTACTGTTATCATTATTATTATTATTATTATTATTATTATTATTATTATTATTATTATTATTATTGTTATTATTATTGTAGTCACCGTGGCTCAAGCGGTAGCGTCCGCGACTCTGAGGCGTCAGGTCGAGGGTTCGCGCCCCGTCACGGTCTGAGGTTAGCAAGGGCATGCACTCAGGGTAACGATTACATCTACCAAAACAAGTCCTTCGCAAGAAGGCAATCGTCCTAGCCCTTGGTAGAAAAGGGAGTCCGTGACGTAAAACCGAAACAAACAAACATTATTGTTATTATTGTTATTATTGTTATTATTATTATTATTATTATTATTATTATTATTATTATTATTATTATTATTATTATTATTATTATTATTATTATTATCCCAGGTAAGGGGGAGGGAAGGAATAGCGTCATCGCATTCCCTACATGTAAGAATCGACTAAAAGCATTGGCTTCGTAGGGCTGGTAGCCCCTTCAATGATATTTTTTTTCCGTGCCTTTCAAGTTCTGATAGAGGGGCTGAGGATGATCAGTATATGAAGAAACTTTGTTACTTCTTTTTCTTCGGTTGTGGCTACCCTGCTGGCTTTTGTGAAGTACAGAGTCATATTATGCAACATAATTAAACTTGCATCCAAGGCTTCAAGAAATGATATAGTCATATAATCTATGCAAATTTTCCTCCTCACCCTATATTTTTTTCCTCAAACTATATTTTTTCTTGTTTTTTTTTTTGGCTCTCTTTCTATCACTATTTTTCCGTGTCTTAATTTATGAATTTTTCTTTTTTGCAGTTTTTTTTACCATATTTCTATGGATGATTTCTAGGCATTTATTTTCCTCTTCTTCTTAACCTACATTTTTTCCCATGTCCAAATGTATTTTTACCTGAAGGTATTACCTGGGAACTTCGTTCCCGTAAGCACGCCCTGATCTCTTACATGAAGGGGCACTACAGAGTCTGTCAGAAGTCTTACATATACAGTGCCTGATTTCTTACATGAAGAGACACTACAGAGTCTGTCAGAAGTCCTACATATACAGTGCCTGATTTCTTACATGAAGGGGCACTACAGAGTCTGCCAGAAGTCCTACATATACAGTGCCTGATCTCTTACATGAAGGGGCACTACAGAGTCTGTCAGAAGTCCTACATATACAGTGCCAAAAATATAAAAATGTAGTCGCCGTCATTCACATTTTTTGTGTGTGTTTGTGACAAGAGACAGGCAAAGAAACTTGCCCTCATCGGGCCCAGGCACCGAGATAGCATTCAAGAAAAGTAGCAGCCGAAGGACAAGGTAGAAAAAGAGAAACCGTTAAAAAGGAAGGCTGAATATAGTCTAAGTCATGAAGACCTTAATATAGTCAAAGTAATGGAGACATAAACTAATGATGAGAAGAAAGAAATTTGGATTTTAGTATTTAGTTTTGGCTCATAAATATACCTTCGGATTTCCTTCCTTACACCAGCCCTTCCCACATTACCTGGTTTGGGACCCGCCCCGAGTTGAGCTGGCTTGTTTCCCTAAATAACTGAATGCATATACATATTCAAGTTCCCGTTACTTCTTTTTTCCTTCTTTTTTTTTTCCCTCGCTTTGGCATTTACATTTTTCCTGATGTTTTGCACGTCCAGTTATATTTCTTTATGTATTTCTTTTTTCTCTCTTATTTTGGCTCTTTTCTTTTTCTCCCCCCCCCTTTTTTTTTTGTCCGTGTGCCGTAGCCTCCATAAATCGAGGGAAGAGCACGAAGCGTCTGCTAGCTACACGGTCTCCCTGACTCATAAATCACCTGAAGATGTAAATGAAGAAAAAAATCTTTCTCTGAGTCATTTCTCTTCGCATTTTCCTCCCCAGAAAATTCGAGGCATGCGAGGTGCTTCTGGTTGGAAAATTCCTGTCAGAACACTAGTCCCTGGGTCTCTGAATTTGCATGGACGTCGAAGGAGTACCTCATAAAGCACCTGAAGATATATATTTTAAAATCATTTTGTCAGGCATTTCTCCTTGTATATCCCTCCCAAGAAAAGTTAAGGTATGTTAGGAGCTTCTGGTTGGAAAATTTCATTCAGAACCCTAGTATCTATAAGTGTCTGGTCGTCGTACGAGTAAGATTAAAAGAGAGGATATTGCTAGCGCGTACTCAAATATATTTTTCTTCTTGTTTTCCACCCGAAAAAGTAAGGGCATGCGAGGGGGATCTGGAAGGCATTTCCCAAGTAGTGAATCTCTGAATGTGGGTGTTATCAAAATATTTAAAGAAAAAGATATTTATCTTAGCCAGTTTTCTTCTCATTTTCCTCCTTACAAGAATCAAGGCATACCAGAGGACTGGTATGCCTGGTATTGCCTGTTAAGGCAAATGCCAACCAGAACCTTAGTCAGTGGGTATCTAAATGTGCTTGGTTGTGGAACATGCGACTGTATATATGATGGAATTTTTATAATCATTATAAGAGAGGAAAATGTGTATTCGCATTGAGGGAAATAAAAGTGAGTATGTGCTTTGACTGAGCCCCCTTACAAGGGGATTTTTTCCTTTTTATATATAGAGAGAGATGCTTTGCACTCATTGACTCTCCTCTACATACATATTTATCAGTGTAAAATGGTCTCACATGCATGCATTTTGCACCACTCTGTAAAATATGCCTCACATGCGTATAATTGCGTCATCGTAAAGTGACCTTTCTTGAATACATTTTGCTGCTCTCTGAAATTGGTGTCATGTAAGTACATGTTGGATATTTCTGTAAAGTGGCCTTAAATTTGCGTTTTGCAGATGTGTGGAAATTTATTTCCAATGCTTATATTTTGCACTGCTCTGTATATTCTGCGGGCCACAAGTGGAAGGTCCGCTCACCCTCAAGGGTGAACATCCAACAAACAAGCTCTGTATATTAGCGTTTCTTGCATATGTTTTGCACCACTCTGTAACTTGGCGTTTATTACATAACTTATTGTACCGTTCTGTAAATTAGCACATTTTCTATCACCCTGTAGACTGACCTCACCTGCTTACTCGTACAATTTTCACAACCCTGTAAACAGTCTCTCGATTTCATTTTGCACCATCCTGTACGATAGTGCAAACTACTTCAAGTCGAAAGTATTTTGGAATCCTTTGTTGTATGTTTTGAACTACTCTGTAGGATGGATTTTTTGCACGTATTTTGAACTAAGGGGACACTATTCTGTTTGCAACAATCTGTATTATTATTATTATTATCTATTATTATTATTATTATTATTATTATTATTATTATTATATTATTATTATTATTATTATTATTATTATTATTATTATTATTATTATTGGCTAAAGCATTGAAATTAGAGGAAAAATTCTATAGTCTAATTTGTAAATAAATGCATACAAGAGCCACTGCTCCTATTTTCAAAATTATTATTATTATTATTATTATTATTATTATTATTATTATTATTATTATTATTATTATTATTATTATTATTATTATTGATACCTCTCCATGGTAAACCTTGTTGGCCTTCTTATTTCATCACTTAGATTTGGGCAGCCCCCACGCCCATGGCACCTTTTGTCCTAATCTGACACACGCCCTTGCAGCATCTTGTTCTTGTCCACCTTTTCTCCCTCAAAATATATCTTTTTGATACACCCCCAAACCCCCTCCCCCACGGAATCAACCACGCTGGTACTTTCTCTCTTATGCATATTTACCTATTAATGGCTGTTATATCTCATTAATTATTATGGTTTTTTTTTGTTTATTTGATTTTTCATTATCTCATTTCGAGTTTAATATTATGGCTATATTCTTTCTATTTCTTATTTCTCATTATTTCAATTGCATCATCTATCTTAAGCATTTATATGCAATTTTTTAAAATAGGTGATTTGTTATTTTTATTATAAAGCAGCTCCGGGAGGGGTATATATGGTTTAATCAAAGCCACATATCTAGAGGATGGTGTTCTACCAAAACACTTTATATCTATTGGTGTACTGGTGGCAAAAGCTTTTAAGTTGGTGTTCCCTGGGCATGACCTTAGGTAATAATTGTAGAAGTAACAGAATTGGTCTCTACCCCCCCCCCCCATATATATATATATATATATATATATATATATATATATATATATATATATATATATATATATATATATATATATATATATATATATATATATATCTCAGAATGGCATTTCTTGCCTTTTTTAAAACTGATGAATCAGCTTATGTATCTAGACTTGTTAACTAAAAGCCTTTTTTTTTTAAGATTTATAGATTTTTTTTATCGTTGCCATTTTCCAAATTTTCTAAGCCATCTGATAAGTTCCCATCAGTTACTTTGGCTTTTTCCCCACAGCTGGATTATGGAATCTAGAGACGAGGGATTATGGGGGGGGGGGGGTCGGAGGGAAAAAAGAAAAAAAAGAAAGAAAGAAGAAAGGTGTCTCACCCTTTCCTCACCCAATCCTTTTTATTGTGGCATCGTGTTTAGTGAAAGTGAAGATGGCACTCCTACTAACGTAGTATTGGGGGTGGGTGGGTTGAACGGGGGGCTTCACGTGTCAATACGGGGTCACCGAGGATCACTGATCCTGGCCAAGGTCAGTGTGAATCTTTGGGTCAAATCGTGGAGAGTCACAGAAGGAGGCGGGGCTTCTTGGGTGGGGTTGAGGAGGGAAGGAGAGGAGGAGGTAGAATGAGCAGCTATTATGAAAGAGACTTAGGTCAAGAGGCGTCCATTAAAAACTCCAATTCTTTATTGATATGTAGATTTTTATCATTAACATGATCTTTATCTTATTCTCCTTCATCTTCCACTTCTTCGCCGTCATCTTCTTCTTCTTCTTCTTCTTCTTCTTCTTCTTCTTCTTCTTCTCCTCCTTCTTCTTCTTCTTCTTCTTCTTCTTCTTTTTCTTCTTCTTTTTCTTCTTCTTTTTCTTCTTTTTCCTTCTTCTTCTTCTTCTTCTTCTTCTTCTTCTTCTTCTTCTTCTTCTTCTTCTTCGAGATACTAAACACTACGTTCATGTTTTTTATTTATTTTTTTATTTATTTATTCAGATAACTGTACATGGGGACATGTGCACATGGGCACTCCCAGTCATATTGCAGTTGATAACATTACAATCTATGTGGTTATGTAAAAATAACATACTAATAGAATTTGCAATTAATTTAAAATATCATAGCAAGTAATTAATAATAAAATATAGTGTAATAATTGAAGAGTACTTGAAGAGTAATCATTGTGACAATATTTTCAATAGCCCTTGTTGAGTGCTATCATTTAAATTCCGTACTACTGCAGACAATTTGAAGCAGATATAGAATACAATTTTCAGGTTAGAATAATAAGTAGGTACATACATATATATATACACACACATACATACACACACACATATATATACATATATATATATATATATATATATATATATATATATATATATATATATATATATATATATATATATATATATATATATACACATATATATGCATGCATTAATTAGATGAGCAATAGAAACACCACTGGGGCTTCATAGCCATACATATCAAGGAGAGAGAGAGAGAGAGAGAGAGAGAGAGAGAGAGAGAGAGAGAGAGAGAGAGAGAGAGAGAGAGAGAGAGAGAGAGAGAGAGTTTGTGGTATTCATTTCAGCAAAAGGAGTTATTCGTCCTTACTACAGATAAAGACACATCCATGCATACTCAGACACATCATTGTCATCTGAGGGTAACACAGCAGAGGAAAGTGCATGTACTTAATTGCATATACGTACACATATAAACCTGAACATACATACATACATACACATAAACACAGTGCCATATAATGGAGGATAAATTTGGAAGGAAAAGAAAGAGAAAGCTTCTCATTTAGTATGTGGAAATATTATTTCTGTATTTATTCATACTTAAGCGAATAAAGACATTTTGCTTAATTTCATAATGATTTCTTAAATAGGATTATATATATATATATATATATATATATATATATATATATATATATATATTATAATTATTATTATTATTTTAATTATTTATTAAATTTAGAAATACAGAAAAAACGTGGATTCAGAAAAGGGTAAAAGCAAATATCATTTCATGAGAAATGCAGCACTGAAGTATTTCCAGGAAATGTAATTACAACGTACGTGCAAAATTTTTCTAATTTTTATTGCTTCTTAAGCGCTGAGTCTGTGGAAAATAAAAGGAAAAAAAAGGCAGAAAATTTGTATTCTGTAATTAAAGGATAAATGAGTTTGTTTGTGTGTTAGTTCCTGTCAGAATATTTCATTCCTGACCAAAGTTTTGGAAACTCAACTTGTAAAAAACTTTCTCTTTAATCTCTATTATTATTATTATTATTATTATTATTATTATTATTATTATTATTATTATTATTATTATTAGCATTATTATTATTATTATTATTATTATTATTATTATTATTAATGGCGCTGCCTTTCTTAATTTTACATCTGCTCTCTCTCTTTCTCTCTCTCTCTCTTTCTTCCCTGACTTCTTGTTTCGCAACCTATCTATTGTTATCATGTATAAGATATGATAATAGGTTTAACATCATTGAGAACTAAGAGCTTATTGTCTTCTTCTTCTTCTTCTTCTTCTTCTTCTTCTTCTTCTTCTTCTTCTTCTTCTTCTTCTTCTTCTTCTTCTTCTTCTCCTTCTTTTCTTCTTCTTCTTCTTCTTCTTCTTCTTCTTCTTCTTCTTCTTCTTCTTCTTCTTCTTCACATTTTACTTATTCTTTGCAGTATTCAACTCTATAAATGGCTATCTAAGTTTATATATATATATATATATATATATATATATATATATATATATATATATATATATATATATATATATATATATATATATATATATATATATATATCTAGGCTGGTATTGTTTGCCATGATATTCAGATTAAGCTATTTATGTACTTCTCTCTCTCTCTCTCTCTCTCTCTCTCTCTCTCTCTCTCTCTCTCTCTCTCTCTCTCTCTCTCTCTCTCTCTCTCTCTCTCTCTCTCTCTCTCTCTGTTACTCTAGTTATTAATATTTTTATTTACTAATCTGCATATAATATATATATATATATATATATATATATATATATATATATATATATATATATATATATATATATATATATAATGCTGTTTACTAATCTGTGACTTTCCAGCAATCAGTCTTTTCTTAATTTATCTGCTTTCCAGAAACGCCCTGCATAATGAGTGAACATAATGCCTTTTTTCCTAATGTAATATTATTTCACTTTAAAAAGAAAATATTTTAAAAGTGTGTTTTTTTTTCTTGACAGTTTATCATGGCAATACAAAAATTTCTAAACCTTTTAAATTAGCAGTTATGAGGAATGTTGTTGTTGTTGGTGTTAATGTTGTATTTGTTATTGGTGGTAATATTTTCTATATATTTTACACTTTATTGTATTTCAAAGACCAGATATATTAGCTCCCTTCCCGTTTTGTATGGCAATGTGCTTTGCACGATGCAGAGAGAGAAAGAGAGAGGGAGAGAGGGATTGCTCTCTTCCCGTTTTGTATGGAAATGTGTTTTGCACGATTCAGGGAGAGTAATAATAATATAATAATAATAATAATTGCTCTCTTCCCGTTTTGTATGGAAATGTGCTTTGCACGATGCAGAGAGAGAAAAAGAGAGGGAGAGAGGGATTGGTTCTCTTCCCGTTTTGTATGGAAATGTACATTGCACGATTCAGAGAGAGAGAGAGAGAGAGAGAGAGAGAGAGAGAGAGAGAGAGAGAGAGAGAGAGAGAGAGAGAGAGAGAGAGAGAGAGAGAGAGAGAGAGGTTGCTCCCTTCCCGTTTTGTATGGAAAAGTGCTTAGCACGATGAAGAGAGAGAGATAAAGAGAGGGAGAGAGGGACTGTTCTCTTCTCGTTTTGTATGGAAAAGTGCTTTGCACGATGAAGAGAGAGACAAAAAGAGAGGGAGAGAGGGATTGCTCTCTTCCCGTTTTGTATGGAAATGTACATTGCACGATGCAGAGAGACAAAAAGAGAGGGAGAGAGGGATTGTATGTCTATTGTTAAGGAAGTAGTTTTTGGGAAATGAAAAGAGATACAAGTGATTGTTGCTGATAGTGAATGCAATATGAGGTTACATAGGCTGAAGAGCTCTCATTTTCGATATTTATATTTTTTCCAAGTTGGAATTAATAATAATAATAA
>JAXCGZ010021611.1:22500-27500 GCA_037179515.1 Halocaridina rubra
TTGAAAACGATAATAAAACTAAATTTATATTTCTTACTAATACCCTAAAAAATAATAATAACAAAAATATGTGTATATATATGTGTGTGTGTGTGTGTGTGTGTGTGTGTGTGTGTGTGATTACCTAATTGTGTTTACGGGAAAGAGCCCAAAGCTCGTATCTTCCCGTCTCCTGATCGGTTCCATTTTAGACTTAGTGATACTTATCGTACCTGTCCTTAAAACTATGGATTGAGATAGCATTAACTACCTCCTCGCTTAGCCAATTCCAATTATCAACTACTCTTACACTGAAAAAGTATTTCCTTACATCCTGCAAAGAAGTTTTCTTACGAAGCTTCAAACTATGACCTCTAGTTCTAGAGCCAGCAATATCGAAATATCGATCCCTATCCACTCTATCATAACCATGAAGGAATTTAAAGACTGTCACCATATCCCCCCTTACTCTTCTAGCTTCGAGTGATGGCAAGTCTAATTCCCTCAGCCTCTCATCATAACCGAGATTGCGTATTTCTGGCACCAGTTTCGTGGCATGTCTTTGAACTTTTTCAAGCTTATCTATGTGCTTTTTCAAGTGTGGATTCCAAAAGGGGGCTGCATATTCGAGTTTTGGCCTCACATAGGTTACATAAATATTTCTGAACATTTCCTTGTCCATGTGCCTGAAGGCTACCCTTACATTTGATAAGAATGCATATGCTGCCCTTACTACGCCATTTATGTGTATTTCTGGAGACAAATCTGCCAGTATGTTTACTCCTAGATCTCTCTCATTTCCTGTCTCTTGAAGTTGTACTCCAGCCACCGAGTAGTCAAGCTTGGGCCTTCTTGCACTTGTACCCATTCTCATTACCTTACATTTTGAGGTATTGAATTTCATTAGCCACTTTTCTGACCACTCATGCAGATTATTTAGATCCTCCTGAAGTTCTCTACCATTGTTCTCGTTTTTTACTTTCTTCACAATCTTTGCATCATCTGCAAACATATTCATGAATGAATTTACAGACTCTGGTAGGTCATTTACATATACAAGGAACAAAAGTGGCCCTAAAACTGAACCCTGTGGAACTCCACTACTAACTCTTCTCCATTCAGACACTGAGTGTCTTACTCTAACCCTCTGTTCCCTTCCTTCTAAGTAAGTTTTTATCCATTCCAAGACATTTCCACCTATTCTAGCCATTGATTGCAGCTTCCTAATAAGTCTCCCATGTGGAACAGTGTCAAACGCTTTCTGGAAGTCTAGGAATATGCAATCTGCCCAGCCCTCTCTTTCCTGTAAGATTTGGCTTACCTCATCATAAAATTCTAATAAGTTTGTTACTGTTGATCTACCTTCTCTGAAGCCATGTTGCCTCACTGACAAAAAGTTGAAGGATTCCAAGTGAAGAGAGATATGTTTCCTTAGTAGTTTCTCCATAAGTTTGCAAACTATGCTGGTCAAGGAAACTGGTCTATAGTTCAGAGCCGTATCCCTCCTTCCCTTTTTGAAGATAGGTATCACATTTGCTTGTTTCCAGCATCTTGGAATCTCCCCCCGACTCCAGTGACTCCTTAAATATGATACTTAGTGCCACTGATATTGTGTTTGCGCATTTTTAAGCACATGAGGGGATATGTCATCAGGACCTGTAGCTTTATGAACATCTAAATCCATCAGCACTTTGCATACCTCTGTGGCTGTAAGGTTGATGTTCTCTAATACCGGCCCTTGAGCTTCTATCACTGCAATCTGAGGGGGTGGGGTATTTTCTACTGTAAATACTGACTGAAACTCCTTGTTCAATTCTTTGCAGATCTCTTCGTCCGTCTCAGTGATGCTTCCATCCGCTCTCTTTAGCCTTAAAACCTGTTCTTTTACCTTCAGTTTTCCTCTGATAAAGCTGTGGAAAAGCTTGGGATTTTCTTTAGCCTTCCTGGTGATGTCCCTCTCATAATCTCTCTCTGCCTCTCTCCTTTTATTTAGGTAGTCATTTCTTGCTCTTTTGTAGGTTTGTCAGGCATTTATGTTTTTTCTCCTCCTATGCCTTTTCCAGCATTTGTCTCTCCACTCCTTAGCTCTTTTACACCCATTATCGAACCATTTCTCTCTGGCATGAATCACACCTACTTTGGTGACAGGTATGCAGCAATCTACTATCTTCCCATATTTCTCACAAAAGATGTCATACATTTCTTGTACAGATTTGTTGTAAAATAAGGTTCTCCAGTCAATAACTGCAAAAAGCTCATTCATTTTGATGTAATCTCCTTTCGGATAGTTCCTCCTCATGTCCTCAGTGCCTCTACTCTCAGGAAGAATATCTTCAATGATATACTCCATCAACAACACACAGTGGTCACTCTTTCCAATTGGTGGTTCATACTCAATATTTTCAATATCCAACACATTATCTGTGAACACTAGATCAAGTAGTGATGGCTCATCCCCACCCCTGGCTCTTGTTGGTTCCATTACATGTTGGTGTAGGAAATTCCCTTGTACGCAATCTAGGAATCTTGCCCCAAATGAGTCCTCACCACTGTGTGGGTCAATATTTATCCAATCTATCTCTTTATGATTAAAGTCTCCCATAATCAAAATCCTACATTTTTTCTCCCGTGCCATGTTAACAACTGAGTTTATGACTTCAATAGTACCTATATGACTTTCCTCATAAATTTCAAGCCTATTTTGGCTCCTTGGTGGGATGTATACAACAGTTATTATAATGCTCTCTGACCCAGTATTTATGCGAGCAACAAGAAATTCCCTGAACTCACTTTCTATAGCCAAGTTTATGTCTTCAACTTGAATCCTCTCACTTATGAGCAGTGCTATCCCTCCACCAGTCCTCTCAGATCTTTCAACCCTTAGTATTCTGAAGCCCTTAGGAAAAACTGTGACACTGTTTATGTCCTCACTCAACTTAGTCTCTGTAATTGCTACTATATCTGCCTTACTGTTGTGAATCCTATCTTTTAATTCTACTGCCTTACCAGCTAATCCATCAGCATTTGTGTATAACAATCTTAATGAGGCCCCATCCCCTGATCTTCTGTCATTATCTTCTTTATCTCCCCTTTGTCTGGAAGTATTCTGTAACGAAAATTTTTCTTCTCTTCTTCATTTCTTTCATCATTTAACCTTCTTGCCTCTTGCAACAAGTTTTTGATCTTTCCCATCTCTTCCTGTGTTCTGTATCGTCTAATGAACACTTCTTTGCATTCTTGAAGGTCTTTTAGACTTTTTTTTCTCAACAATATTTCCCTACATGTTTCCCCTCTCTCAAAGGTTACTTTTGTTGGTCTCGGCTTTCCTTCCCTCGAATATTTACCTAGTTGGTGTATGTTTACAATATCCTCAGGACCACATACTACTCCAAGCTTTCTTATCAGGTCTACAACGCTAGCTTTATTTTCTTCAAGTCTCCCCTGCCATGTTGGCTCCTGGGATTCACTTATGCCTGAGATTACCACTGTCTTCTCCTTATCAAGTGCCTGTCTGATGAGTGGGTTTGCCCTTTCCATCACAACGTCTTTCATTTTTTCGATTACTGTCTCTTTATAGTCAACTGTTTGTATGTTTTCCAGTGCCACCACCTTTACAGCCTCTTTTACTGCCACATTCCCCTTTAGTGCATCAGCAAAGGACGTTTTCATGGCATCATTTTCCATATTCAGCTCCTGGAACTCTTTTCTGAACTGTTCAATGTTTTCCTTAATCTGAACATTCCAAGCAGCAATCTCGTCTCTCTCAGAAGAGAGCAGTGAACTAACATCTAGTTCCTTTAGGTTGTCATTCAGCTGTTTGTTTTTATCTTCTTGTTTAGAAATTCTAGATTCTAGTTGACTCTTTTCCCCTTCCAGCTTCTTTATTCTTTTTTCTAGTTCCTTTCTCTCCTGCCCTTGTGCTTTATTTGCCTCCTCCAAAGATCTTATTTGTTCTCTGAGTGTTTCATTCTCTTTCATTTCTCCATCCATATTCCGAATTTTATCATCAAGGCTTATAACCATTTCCTCTAACTTCTTGATTCTCTGTTTAAGTCCCCTGATGACTACCCCTTCTCCCGACATTTTTATGTTCTCCCTCTCACAGAATATAGAAAGAAGACGAGAAAATCTATCAAGAGTGCATAATGCGCTTTCAACTGTATCACCGGAGCTGTCTGAGAACCTCTCTGCTAACTGCTCGAGCTAGGGATTGCAGACGCTCTATTCTAATGGGTTATATCTTTGTATCTTGACTAGCCCTCATTCGATTGTTTATATCACAATGCATTTATTTATATAAAAATAGACATTTATTTAATTATTTTTAGCATTTTACTTTTTTTTTTAAATTCCTTTTTATAGGTAAAAGTATAATTGTATTGATAATGTTTCTATATCATTAATTTTTTCTCTTTATTTTCTTGCATTTTCTTTTGTTTATTTATACACTTATTTATCCAAATAATTTAGTTCTGTTATTTAATTTGTTATACTTTATTTACTCTTTATATATATATATATATATATATATATATATATATATATATATATATATATATATATATATATATATATATATATATATATATATATATATATATATTTTTTTTTTTTTTTTTTTTTTTTTTTTTTTTTTTTATCTATAACCTCCTCTGTATATCTATAGCTCCTTAATATGTTTATTTCTTTGATGCGGTCTGTTTGTATTGACGATGTCATTTTATTTCTTGTAAATATTTAATTATATAAATTCTTTGTGTTTATATCTGTGATGCAATCTCCTTGTATAGATACTATCAGTTGGCAGGTTTGGCTGTGATGTCGCTGAAATTGATTGCTTCATAGGTTATCTCGTGTGGGTTTATATATATATGCATATATATATATATATATATATATATATATATATATATATATATATATATATATATATATATATATATATATATATATATATATATATATATATATATATATATATATATATATATATATATATATATATATATACTGTATATATA
>JAXCGZ010021612.1:0-2500 GCA_037179515.1 Halocaridina rubra
GGGAAAGGGGGGGAAATGGGTAACTAAATTAAAATTTATGAGGAAGAAGAAGGAAAATTGAGGAAGAAAATGGAGAGAACTACATTCCAATGCTTAAAGATCTTAAAATATGTAAAAAAAAAAAATTGGTTTCTGTTCTTATAAGAGAGACAATAAGGAATGGAGGAAGGTTAAAGAGGAAGAAGAGGAGGATATAAGAGGAGAGTTCCAATCACTAGATACTTTGAACTCTTCTAAAATTACAGAGAAAAATAGGAGAGATAATTTCATTATTATACGAAGAAAAGCAATGCACAAACAAAACTACAGAAAAATGGAGCCTTTATTTAAGTAAGAAACTGATGTAGGAAGAATAAGGAAGAGGAAAAGCAATAAGGAGGAGGCGAAAAAAGACCATTCAGGAGATATAGATATCTAAATATGGCAGCGACCAATTTCTTACCCCCCAAAAAAACAAAAAAAAAACATAAGAAATGAAAGATACTGGGAGCTGAATGTATGAAACACTATGACGGATACATGAAGCATGAGAAATGTTAATTTTAAAGTGATAAGTGTGACTATAAATTACAATAAATATAACCAAACAATAAATATAAGTTTTTTCTCTCTACTAGAGCATATTCACTCAAGCAATACATATTTCTCTCTCTCTCTCTCTCTCTCTCTCTCTCTCTCTCTCTCTCTCTCTCTCTCTCTCTCTCTCTCTCTCTCTCTCTCTCTCTCTCTCTCTCTCTCTCTCTCTCAGAAATTACAATTAAATTTTATATGACTATAACTTCAGTAAATCAATACCAGTTATCAAAAGGGCCAAAGGCGTACACATAAAACCATTTTCTTTCACAAACTAACCCAATACACAAAAGCATTATGTACTTCCATAAGCCAAGAAATTAAATTCCAATACAGGCTGCCATTAGAATTCTTGGGAGTAACACTTTTATATATTGTGACATAATGTCAAAAAGCTGGAAATAACCCTCATAAATATGCAAAAAGTAGAAGATGTAAATCGTAATAAAACATGTTTTATGCATGCCTAATACCACCCCTGAGCTCATGGGACAATACTTTCAAACAAGTTTCGGTAATTACGCTGATGTACCCAATATCGCTTCATGCGGTGACATGGAGTAGGAGACGACGGACCCCTTTATACTGCCTCCCACATCCACTATTTCTTCTTTATTGGCAATGTTTCTCATTTTTATATAGGGTCGTTGTTTTACACTAGTCTTTTGGATATTGGTGTAGGCTTTGGCTCAAAGTCAAACAGCCGAATCACATTCACGATACCAAAGCTCTCCGTTGGACCGTGCTTATGCCGGTACGGTAGAGCCAACTGGCTCGCCCAATGAATGATATTCATTATACATCCTCGACAGGCATATGCATAAATAATACATGTTCATGCACATCTAATACCAAGCCTGACCGCGAGATATATTCAGTTCCACCAAATTAGCCCGATAGCATTTTAGACTCATTATATCTGGTGAGCTATCATGGGTTAGGAGTCAACAAACCTTCTCTAGACGTTTCATCAATGAACAGGATACAAAAAGAACAATCTTCAGCCACTATTAAATTGACTGCACCATTATATGAGTAGAGAATCAAATATAGGGACTCTACAACTAATATTCTGGAGTATTCATTACTAGTCACTTATTAGCCCTTCACATCTGTCAAGTCACAACACTCCCCGTCTGTTTCTCTTAGCTCTATGATTGGTGCGCGAGCCCAATTTTTTTTTTCCTGATCAGGTGTCGCCTATTAAAAAAATACAATACAAATCCTAAGTACTATTCTAAAGCGATAAAATCTTCATACAACGCTGAATATTTCCGCTCATAAAATAATTTTGTCTTCCAATGGCATCTGAAAATTGCAAAACATATTCATATACCTCAGTACTATTCTACAGCAACAAATTCTTTATAAAAAAAAAAAACTGAACGGCTTCCACAAGGCAAGATCCACTAGTGAACTCCTGTCTTATCTTACTCATGTATGGTCATCTTCTCTGAGGATCTATGGGGAATCTTTTATCTTCGCCCTTGATATCTCTAAGGGTTTTGACAGAGTCTGGCACAAGGTTCTGTTGGCCAAACTTCCTGCCTATGGCTTTACCCCTTCTCTTTATTCTCTGATTTCCAGTTTTCTTCCTGAACGTTTTATATCTGTGGTTGCTGACAGTGCAACATATACCACATTCCCTGTTACCAGTGGTGTTCCACAGGATTCTGTTCTTTCACCTACTCTGTCCCTTCTCTTCATCAATGATCTTCTACAATTCCCATCTTCCTCACGTTTCCTCTACATTTTCTTCACAACCTTCAGCTGCTACTCGTAATCAGTCTCGTATCACTCTTTCTTCTACTCTAAGCTCCAATTTGCAGAGGGTATCTGAGAGGGGCACACAAAATTTAGTTAAATTTAGTGCCTCCAAGACACAGTTTCTGGCTATTTCTTTGTATTCTTCTCCTCCTGATAGCCC
>JAXCGZ010021612.1:7500-10000 GCA_037179515.1 Halocaridina rubra
ATTATCCTGGGCATTTTAGTACTTTCCTGGTTCAGATTAAACTGAAATTGTGCAGTCTAATTTTAAAACAATAACAAGAAATAGAAACTTCGAAACATTTCAAGAGTCCTCCAATTTTAACTGGAATTATACAGTCAAGTTCAAAGCAATAATAAGAAATGGAAATTCCTAGAACTTTTCAGAAGCCCTCCAGTTTAAATTGGAATTGCCCGGTCCAATTGAAGCAATACCAAAAACTGACATACGCCTAGATCACTACAGAAGTCCCCAGTTTAAACTGGGATTGTACAGCCCAATTCAAAGCAATATCAAGAAATAAAAGTTTCCAAGAACTTTTCAGAAGTCCTCCCGTTTATAATGGATTTATACAGTCCAATTCAAAGCAATAACAAGATATATGGAAACATCCTAGAACTTTTCAGAAGTCCCAAAATTTCTAGTGGAATTATGCAGTCTATTCCAAAGCTAAAATCAGATGAAAGAAAATATTTTTGAACATATCAATGGTACTCTCGGTTTAGAGTCGACATGTCCAGTCCATTTCAAAGAGAGTATTCAGATATATCACCTTGGCACCCCTTCGCCTTGGCACTTTCCCCCACCTTGGCACTCCACCCACCTTGGCAACCCCCCTCCCAACTCGTTTCTACAACAAGACATGGGTCAGCCTAAGAGGAAATAATGTCAATACCTAATTTACATGTAATAGACAGAGTCCAACCAGCTCTGTTTCAGGATAGAAACTACTGACTCGTGTGTGTGTGTGTGTGTGTGTGTGTGTGTGTGTGTGTGTGTGTGTGTGTGTGTGTGTGTGTGTGTGTGTGTGTGTGTGTGTGTGTGTGTGTTAGAATTCCATTTTCAATCACAACTTTTGGTATTTAGTATCTAAAAGCTAGTGCAAGAGGAGATGGATCCATGTATTTAGATAGAATACAGTGATTAAAATAAAAAAAAATAAAAGAAGAGAGGATTTCGGAAATAAGCCAATACAACAAGAGGAAGATGAATGTTTTGGGGATTCAAAAATGAATCTACTCAAAACAGGGAGATGAATTTTCCTTTAAACTAAACATACATGTACTTATCATGCTACAAAACTATAATTGTATAGATAATCCCACAGTTTCCAACTTTCTGAAGCAGTCTGCTCTGCAAAAAATAAATAAAAAATAAAGAACATCTAAAAAGATTTAAAAAGAAATAATAGTAAAAAAAAAAAGAGATGAAACATTCTCAGACTCAAAGTAAATACTTTCGGGTCAAAATTTATATTTTTCCTTATATCAAAATTTGTCTCTGGTACGTCCAACCTCTTACCAGTCGAGATGAATTTTTCCAAAAACATTAAATAGGAAATGTTCAAAGCCTAGAAACGAGCGCCTGCAGCTACTCTGGCAAACTCTTGCTCTCGAAAAGTTGAATGCATGTCTTTCAAAATAAATATACACAAAAAAATAAATAAGTAAAATAGGTAAATATATGGATAAATAAGTATAAAAAACTAAAATTACTCTAAATTGCTTTTGTGCTAAGTTATTCATAAATGCAATTTTCTAAACTATGCATGTTTTACAAGTTAATTTATTATTATTATTATTATTATTATTATTATTATTATTATTATTATTATTATTATTATTATTATTATTATTATTATTATTATAATTGTTATTACAGAAGACATGATAGCATTATGCGCGCACACACGCACATACACACACACACACACACACACACACACACACACACACACACACATATATATATATATATATAATATATATATATATATATATATATATATATATATATATATATATATATATGTTGTTCCGGTTTTACGTCACGGACTCCCTTTTCAACCAAGGGCTAGGACGGTTGCCTTCTTGCGAAGGAATTGTTTTGGCAGATGTAATCGTTACCCTGAGTGCATGCCCTTGCTAACCTCAGACCGTGACGGGGCGCGAACCCTCGACCTGACGCCTCAGAGTCGCGGACGCTACCGATTGAGCCACGGTGACTACATATATATATATATATATATATATATATATATATATATATATATATATATATATATATATATATTCGCCTGAGGGAGGGGGCTAGAATACTTCCTCCGTGTTCCCCTACGTGTTGTAAGAGTCGACTAAATGGGGTGGAGCGAGGGGACTGGGAATCCCCTCCTCTGTATTTTCTCTTCCCAGAGAATCAGAATATTTTTCCTTGACTCAGTTACTCCCCTTATAAGGGAAGAAATGGCTCATGCATATATATATATATATATATATATATATATATATATATATATATATATATATATATATATATATATATATATATATATATATATATATATATATATATATATATATATATATATATATATATATATATATATATATATATATATATATATATATATATATATGAGCCATTTTCTCCTTATAAGGGGATCGGCTTAGTCAAGACAAAATACTCTGACTCTTCGGGAAGAGAA
>JAXCGZ010021612.1:12500-15000 GCA_037179515.1 Halocaridina rubra
ACGGAGGAGGAGCCTAAAAATATGACACCGAGCGCAGTAATACGGGATGTCTTAAAGTCGACATGCTCATCCGTTGCCTAGGGTGCAGTCGACCGTAATTACATCGAGATCTGATGTAAAGATTTCATTTTCAAGCTGATGTGTTGAACCCACCTCCAATTATTAACACGGAACTTATTGCTACAGTGAAGGATGGCACATCTTTCCTTGTTCATTCTGTCTGGCACTTTCACCGGACCTCACGTGTCTCACTCTCCTAAGTATCCCTTCCGCCACCTTGGTACACTATTTTCCGCCATCGCCGATTAGTATCCCAGAACTGATCGCTGCATTAATAATAAGAATATATTTCTTCTTGTTCCTTCTGTCAGTTTCGACAGGTCTCCGTCTTTGTCTCACAACTATACTTTTATCTCACTTTACCTCAAATATCCATCCTTTAGTATTAAACATTAAGGTTTGCTCCTCTTTATTTCATTCTTCCACCACCGATCACAGAATTGCTTACTGCGATTAATGGTGGTCAATCTCTCCTTATTCATTCTCCCACTGCCTTCATTTCGTCGTTTCTCTCTCTACAGTGTTTTTCTTTCCCATGGGACAATATTTATCCACTTATCTCTCTTCCCTCACTGTATATTCAGTTTTCTATTTCCTCATTCATTCAACCATTTTCTCCATATAGTTTATTTATCTCCGCAGTCCTCTATATAAGTGATTGAATAAATTATCAATAATTTCTTCTTCTCCCTTTTAGTTCGAATTGCTACCTCCACATTTATCGTCTCTCCATGCCTTTCCTGGAGTGCTCTCCAGACCACGTTTTCCTGGAAAGGCTCCTGTCTATATAGGGGCTTTTGTATATATAGGCATTCTTGCATATACAAGGTTCCTGTATATAGAAAAGAACTTCAGTATATGATATTGTATATATAAGAGGCACACATTCCATTCAAAATTCATTTTATATCCAAGTCAAAAAATATCTTCTGACAATGTATCTTTAAACAAGTCACACAGGTCAGACAGATGTAAAGCTCACGAAATAGTGCACATTTTTATCAAGATTCTCTTCTTATATGCGTAAGAAAAACAAGTTAAGACAAGAAATGAAAAAAAAATATATACATATAAAGAACATTTTTAAATAATAGAACAAAAAGTTATAACGCTGAAATAATACATATATGCAGCATTTTGCTAAACTATAAAATAATAGTGAACACAAATTCCGACTTATCTTCTTAGTTATCATATCTGTCTTTCAAACAGTAGAAAAAGCTGTCAAGAGACATTCTTCCAACATACGAAAGTTATAATAGAACTGTCAGCCAACACATAAAAATGTTCTTGTAAAACAGTTTCAAAATTCATTAAAATTCAAAACACTGTCTTTTGATATCAAGAATAAAGTCTCCATAGACATGTCTTCAGACTATTAGATTAGCGCCATCTTCCAACATGTAAATTAGAGGTGATATAGAACTAACTTCCAATTACCGGCAAAAAGTTGCAACACTAGAGTCTTCCAACATAATAATGGTTTCACAGATCTGTCTCTGCCGCTGAAGTGTGATTCCTACCAATTAAAAATATGTTTATCTCTCATTTTATATTTTTTAATTCTATTTTTTTTTTGGTTACATTCCAGTAGGATGGGTTTTTATCTTCTTAATATTTTCATTTATTCAACTTTTACATTTTCTTTTATATTGATGCGCAAAGGTTAGGTCAGGTTAAACTTAGGTAAGATTATGTAAGGTAAGGATTTGATATTTTTTACTTACACAGTTTTAAAATATGAATTATTTTTGTACTAACTCAATATATTTGTGCTGCTACTATGTTTTTTAAGTACCTGCTTGGACAGAAATCACACTCGAGCAGATGACTGTCGATAGGAATCAATGTCCAGCGGCACCTACCTGTCTTCAAACTTACAATGAATATTGTCACTAACTTCCTTATCAACATACAAAGTAAAGTTGCAAAAGAACGGTCTTCCAAAATAAAGAATAATGTCGTCTGGGATATACTGTAATAAAACTGTTATGGAGCTGTTTTCTTACATAATCGAATAAGTTCATCATATAAGAAAGAAATCTATAAAAACAAATTATCTGCCAACACACCGTTAGATGCACGTGGTATGTCAGTGGAGAAGGTACGAGAGAGTGCATGAGATAGGAATGAGGGGAAAAAGATATCTATAGATGACACGAGCCAAACAAATTTCTCGCACCTTCTAGCACAGTTAATATTTACGGTTGGGTGTGTGGAGGTTGCCATGCGGTAAAAGGGTAGGTCTAAAATAACTGCGGCTGTCGGGATCCAAGGCAGATGATCCTTGCCTACATACCCTGTGGATGATCCAAGCAGGATGGTCGGGGGGATCGTGGTAATCCTTTCTCCCCAAGGAGCTAGGAGGCATGATCAAGATATATTTGGATTTTGGCGAATGTGTGTTGCTTGGCTTGGTCACCCTTCTAATAAGGGGGAT